>PNEQ01056492.1:0-10663 GCA_003012365.1 Medauroidea extradentata
CATCGTCTCGGGGTCCTACCTGCAAATCACGGACGTGTGGTGTCGCGGTAACATTGTTCTGGTTGGTGCAGTCAAATGAGCCACGCCTCTGCCCTATTATATTCTGCCAATAACTACGAACCATAGTTACCGGTGTGCACGTAAGGCATTGAAACAAGTCGTTGCAGAATTCTTTTCACCAAAAATCAGTGGCTCTAGTGATTGAATATTTTAACTGTCACGAGCCTCGGGATTCTACCAACAAATCACAGGCGTGTGGTGTTGTAGTAAACTTATTTTGATAGGCACAGTCAAATGAGAGACGTCACTTCACAAATACAAACTGCCAATAACTATGAAGCAGTATTGCAGATGTGCACGTAAGGCATTGGAACAAAATGGGGCAAAATTCTTTTCGCGAAAAATAAGGGTCCGTACTGATGAACCTCCAATCACTAACCACGAAGCAGAACTGCATATGTGCACATAAGGCATTGTCACGGGCCAATACAGGCTGTTTCCACTTGTTATTAAATAGGAATAATATGTAATTGTCAGATAAACATTTTTTAACTTCGCTCAGATAAACGTGTTTTAACTTCGAAACACCTGAAACGAAAATGTAATAAGTTAATGGCGCTGTTGAAGCCCTGGCCAGAGCATGGATGGTATTTACTCGTTGAAGTGTATTAGATGTGGTGCAGCACGTGTCGATCCTACATTTATGCCATCGCCGACTTATTTGCTTGTCTGGGTACGGCCCACGTTGCTATCAGAGTTTTTAGACCGTTTTCCAGTGTACAATTAAATATTTTCGTAGTCAAATAGCAGTAAAAACAATTTAATTTTTTATTACCTACGTTTTTATTTCTGTGGTAATGTTCTCCTCTGCTCAGAGCAGCAAATGTTTTTGTCCGAAAGAGACATCACGAAAGATGAAAGGCCTTCGGCGGCCGAATGCCATACGCCTCCCACCTAGGCGACCTGGTTTGATTCCCGGCGGGGTCAGTCCCTGGATTTTCGCATGAGAGATCGTGCCGTTGGTTGGCGGGTTTTCTCGGGGATCTCCCTTTTCCCCCGCCCGTCCCATTTCGGTGCCACTCCATACTCACATCATGTCACCCCTCGCCAGCGTTAAAGACCTCGATGTTGAGCGCTGACCAAAATATATCTTTTACGAAATATGAGTGAGACCCGCCGAATGTAATTCAGCATGTGAATCCCTATACTTGATCACCTCGGGTCTCCCTGACAGGCAACACCCTTAAAATTGGCTGTCTGGCCAGGCTACCGAAAGGCATGCACAGCTTCCGGCCGTTACAAGTTTTTTTTTTTTTTTTTTTTTTTTGAAAAGCGCTCCTTGTACATCATGTCTGCCTAGCAAAAGCAATCAAAAACCTTAAACGTGTGTACACCAATTTCAGGTCATAAATGTATCTTTAAAATATATTTTCTACTTGCCGAAAATTGTGGAAATTGGTGTTTTTGCTGTAATTTATAGGTACACAGAAAAAAATGTTTGGTTGATTCAACCTTATATATGTTTGTATATGACCAAACAAGCGTGTAACAGATGAACCACCCAAATGTTTGATTGCCTGACAGGTATAGTTATCACAAAAGGATGGTTTAATCCAGTTAAATATACATTTTGTTAAGACATCATAGCCAATACGTGGCGCGTTTCATATGTTTTTCAGACAACAAAACTTTAGTTGAATCAAATTCATACTTGTTTGGTCATATACATACATGTACACGGTTGAATCAACCAAATCTTTTTCTCTGTGATGTGAAAACCTTGGCGCCGATTCTTTATAAAAGTAGAGGCGTGTGCAGTACACTTTTATATTTAATATTACGTCATGAAACGATAGGGTCACAACTGAATATCTTCCCGAGGCGAGTTGATGGCGAGAAGACTGCAGTACAGTATAGTGACATGGATGCTATAGGACACAGAATATTTAGGAATACAGGAGCGAAATAGCCTATAGGAATGCGAACTCAGTCACACACGCTCGCAAAATGGCTCCCCTGGCCAACAACATGGCGGAAACACGTGCCGCCAATCAGCGTAAGGCAGCTGCTCTGCTAGTCGGCAGCCAGGCCAATAGGAAAGCTGTAGTAACATGCAGGAGCCAAACATACACGGGGCTGGTATCAGCAGTCTCAGGCACACATAAGCGGCGAAGTTCGCCAATATCAAACGTGCCGCCACGTCATTTCGCGTCTGTATTACTATCTAGTCTGTGGCTAGGGAGAGGCGTAATGCCCGTGCTCTGTCGTCCATACAGCTTGCGCACTTCTAGGCCTCGAACGCGCAAAATACGTTTCGACACGCGAGTGCGTTTCGCTTCAGGGAGGAAGTTAACGCCTTTGGATAACGAGTGTAGCAATTTGTCGCGGCGCGGCCCGTGCGACCACCCTATCATCGTAGATTACACCAGCGGCTGCGAGAACCACCCGCGGGGCTAAACGCTCGGGCGTTCTTCAGCGCACGTTAATTCCACGTCTTGTCAAACGCCCCGCAGTCGGCACCACTGATGTCCGCTGGGGCTTGAAACAAGCGCGGCTCTCGACTCTGTAATTTCAACTCATCGCTCGCGAAGAGTACTTGTCCGGAGAACTCGTAACTGGTTCCCTGTTAATTGAACATTTTTTTTAAGTTCCATCTTTGGGGAAAAAATTTCCTGTTCGTGCTTCAAAAATAACCTAAACACCAGCCAGAATGGCTACGTCGACGCTGGTATGGTGTTGGAAAATTAGTCCCGTGTCTAAACGCCTTATTAGCCCTTTAACTTACGAATCAATTTTTCGTTTCAGGCTGAGGTGTTGCAACATAAAAATAATTTGGCCTGACAAGTACTCATAATGCCCATTTAATAACGTGTCCATAACCAATTTAAAGTCACGGAGTTCCAACAGTGGCCAATAATAATTACCCAAGGAAATCGTTGTCTGTTTTTATGCCAGCTTCTAGCCTTGTAAAGCACTGACCATGAGTTATTAACTTGTTGAAATATGTACGTCAATGTTGAAATATGTACGTCAATGACTTTACTCAGAGTAATAGTATGTAAAGGGATAAACCTGCCATTAAACTTCTTATTTTAAGTTCGATGTCTTTTTACAATTTAATAACAATTTAGCATTTAGAAACACGGTCCAGATTCTCTCTGAAGCCACGTTCTTTACTAAACAAAAACACTGTGATTTAATCAACAATTATTTTTCGAATACGTGGCAACAATGTTTAAATGCCTAGATGTTCATTAATATTTTTATATTTCGACAACAACCTCTAGCATTGCTATTTTCCACGAATAATTGGCTCGCGCAAATGTCACCAAGTGTATTAATATTAAATAATATTTTGTTTAATACGATGCGTGTATATTGTACTGTAACAGTGAGAAAGAAACGATGAACAGATACAAAAAAGTAATAGAGACTGATTTTTTTATTCCTGAAGACTTCATTGAAAGTTCTATACAAAAAACAATACTTTGACTGCACATTGGCTTCTTGTTCACACCGTTTTGCTCCAAGATTGGCTATGCAATTTGTTAAATCGTTATTATTTAAGGGTGTCTATATGATAAACTGCGCCAATCTGAAGGCTTCTTACTCATTAGCTGCTGCTTCAGTGAGTGACCAGTCAAAGCCGTGACAAAGCAGTGTGTATTTGTGGAGAGACGATTCTCATGTTACTATACCAATCAGAATAATACTACTGTGATACCACAAGTCTGTCATTTGCAGTAAAACGTTAAGACACGTAAAAGTTATGAACATAGAGCCACTAGGGACCTGAAAAATTGCGCGTTTTCATTTACGCTTTAGATTAGATTCGTGTCAATTTTACATTAGTAAAGCCAGTGATTTTTTGTGAAAAGAATTGTGCAACAATTTGTTTCAATGCCTTATGTGAACACCTGTCTCTGTGCTTCGTGGTCAGTGATTGGAAGTTTGTAACACTCAACGTCTCGGGGTCCTACCCGCATATCACGGACGTATGGTGTCGCGGTAACAATAATCTGGTTGGTGCAGTCAAATGAGCCACTCCTCTGTCCTACTATATTCTGCCAATAACCACAGAACAGAGTTGCAGGTGTGCACGTAAGGCATTGAAACAAGTTGTTGCAGATTTCTTTTCACCAAAAATCACTGGCTCTATACATTAGACATACCTGTCACCTTGTATGGCGCTCAGTCAATAACAAAGACGCCGTTAAATGCAGGCCAAATCACGTGATATCAGTGTGTCAGAGAGCAGCCAATAAGCAGTTGTCTGCTTGAGAGAACACTGATGTTCTTTGAGGTCATTGAAACCGCAAAATTTCCGGTCTCCGCCAATCACTGACCATGAAGCACAGCTGCAGATGTGTAAATTAAGCACTGAAACAAACTCGTGCAGGCGTATTTTTTCCACCACAAATAGAGGTCTGTACCCATAGGTAAGTGAATCTGAGAATGTGAATTTTTGTGTTCTATAAGTAGAGACCTGAAAAATTCGCGTTTTGTTTTGGGTACAAGGTAGAATTCAAAGAACTGTAAGTTCACGTCACTCTCCCGATTAGTAGAGGCGGGATTCGTTCGGTGTCAGGTTGAATGCAAATAATTAGAGATGATGGTATATCGCGAAAAATTTTGTGCCAACATACCCTTGAAAACACTGTAGTTTTGTGTGACATATATGATTGGGTGATATACGTCTGACAAGACGTTATTGTCTGGAGACCAATAATAGGCATCAAATATTACAATAACGGCATTCTTATTGACTCAGTCAAATAGGGTAACATCTCCGTGTACAAGATAAAACCAGTAATAATTTCGTAAGTTGAACGTGCGTTGAAACTCAGCAAACAGTCAAGTTTTCCCGCGATAAACAATCATCTTCATCAACAATAATGTATACTTCACTACTCCATCTGTGATTAGACGACACATGTTTTAACACATCTTTGACGACTGCAAGCCAGTGATAAATAAGGAAACAAGACGTGGTGGTAACACGTGTTACGGTTAGAAGCCAGTGGATATTTGACTTTGGTCAGTGTGTGTATAGGTCTGAGAAGTCTAGGCTGTTGCCATATTAATACGCGAAATACTCGTGCCTCTACCAATTAGGGCTTGACGTATTTGACGCCATCTGTAGAGTGCTAAGCCAATAGTAAAGAAGCAACTAAACGCAGACTCAATAATTGTGACATCACTGTGCCAGAGAGCAGCTCGTGACTAGATAATGTCTGCCTATATACACAGGCATTCTTGGAGGCTAGCATACAGGTAAATGAATCCGCGAATATTTCCGGTCTATATATATATATATATATATATATATATATATATATATATATATATATATATATAGGTAGAGACTCCTGATTTTCGCGGAAAGAATTTCGCAACATTTTGTTTAAATACACTCTAAAAAAAGTTTGTAAATTTACCATACTGCGTATAGGAGCGCTAAGGTACTGGGAATGGTAGAATTGTTTCCCAGACATCCATGGTAGAACCCCTAGACTTTTTTTTATAAAACAGTCAAATGTATACTGAAGTTACCAGACTTGTATCGTAACTGCAAAAGTTTGCATATTTACAAGGCGGGAGTATGGTAACTGTACCATACTGCTTCTGGGATAATAACTCCCTAAACATTCGAGGAAGTTTTTTTACAGTGATGTGTTCTCTGCAGCTCTGTCTTGTAGTTATTGGCAGCGTGTCTTTGTGTGTAAGTGTCACTGCGCCAATCATAACTAGAGACATGCAAAATTCACGTTATATTCTGACAGCTGACTAGACTCCAGGTGACTACAGGCTCGTTCGACGTCTCCCGCTGGCCGATATTGTCGTGACTTGCCGCGGAGAGTACTTACACGATAGAGTTCACCACTCTAAAGACGTAACACACGTAAATGACAATATTTAAAAGTTTGTGGCCAGTTGAATCGTAGATTATGCTCTGTTATGTATAATAAAGTGAAGTTTAATCTGCTACCAAATGATAACGTAACGCGAATTTTGCATGTCTCTAATCATAACAAGGTAACAGGGACAACAAACATATATGAAAAGCAAGTAAAATCCCAAGACGCTGAGAGTTTAAACATCCAATCACTGACCACGAAGCAGAGCTGCAAGGTGTGCGTGTAACGCAATGAAACAAAGTGCCGCGAAATTTGTTTCGCGAAAATCAGGGATCCCTTATCTATAAGTAAAGATAATGGTACACCGCGAAAATATTTTCTACCTACATACCCTTGAAAACGCTGTATAGTTTCTTGCCACATATATAGGGACCCCTGTTTTTCGCGAAAATAATTTTGCCACAGTTTGTTTCAGTGCCTTACGTACACATCTGCAGTTCTGCTTCATGATTATTGGCAGCGTGTCTATGTGAAGTGACGTATCTAATTAGCCTGAGCCAATTATAATAACGTTCCTGCAACACCACACGTCTGTGATTCGCCGGTAGAATCCCAAGGATCGAGAGAGTTAAAATATCCAGTCACTGACCACGAAGCAGAACTGCAGATGTGCACGTAATGCACCGAAATAAAGTGGGGCAAAATTCTTTTCGCGAAAAACAAGGGTCCCTAAACGTATGTGATTCGGTGGTATATACTTCTAACACAACGTAGCTGTCTGCAGACCAATAACAGGCATCAAATATTACAATATCGAGATTCTTATTGGCTCAGTCAAATAGGGTAACAGCGACAAGTACAATGTAAATCAGTGATTTTCTGGTAAGCTGAACGTTTGTTGAATTCCAGCAAACAGTCAAGTTTTCCCGCGATTAACCATCATCTCTACCTACAAGTATTACGTTCCCTGCGAGCGAGTGGAACAGTTTCGGCGCGTACAGTAGCGTGAGAGCTCGATTGTTGTTGTTGTGTTGTTTTTTACTGGTAATTTTCCGCTGATACGGGTCCGTGACGCACACAGGCCTGCTGGCTGGCGGCACTACGAGGAGGCGGGAGTCACCTAGTTAGCACGCCTGCCTGGAGCCGACAATCACCTTTGCCCGAGAAGACTCTAACTGTGCGTCGCTTGTAAATACTCTCTTCTCCAGGGAGTCTATGTTCTGTAACTTTGCCTCTCATAAATACGATCTGTTGCGACGGTGATACAGATAGTCATCACTGAAAAAAGAGTATAGTTACAGGTACCATAATTCTGTTAAAATAGGGACAACAAAACAGTTTGGTTGTCGGTACGACTCTGGACAGTTCCTTCAACAATCTGTTTTTTAGATGTTACTGTCTAGTTTGTAAAAGCAACAACATCTTCTTCATAGAGGCAAGAATAGTCTGGAAATGGCTTGTTGTGACATAGTTGAAGCTGTTTATTTTTGGGAGTCACATCACGGCGTTGAGCCATTTTGAAGTTATGGCCACTTATGTTGATGCGCCTCGAAGTAATAAAAACCTATCAGAGTGTTACGAAAATTAGCTAGGTAACGAACAAAATTAATTAACTATAAAAAAATCGAAAAATTCGCGGGTTCACTGATTTGTATGCTAGCCTCCAAGAATATCTGTGAACTCAAGAAGACGGATGCTCATTGGCTGTCCATTGACACAACGATGCCACGTTATTTGGCCTGCGGTTGCTTCTTTAATATTGGCTCAGCGCTCTCCAGATTATGTCAAGTTAGCCAAGGCTAGAGATCTGAAAAATTCGCGTTTTGTTATAGCCCAATCTAAGACTCAAGCAATTGTAATGTCATGCCACTTTTGCAACGTGCCTTCTTTGACACCTCTTAGAGGATGCCATACTCTGTCCATTCTAAGGTTGCGGTTAATTCATGCAAGCGAATGACAATAACATTTTTGCACAGCATAAATTTCATTCGAAATGTAGAAAAATACGATGTAACTGTGTTAGCGGCACAGTCACAATGTGAGGAATCAATATAAACTTTAATTGCTCTAATTTATTTCGTTAGCAATTTTAATTTCTGCTGCAACTTTAGAGTGGACAGAGTATAGGACTATGATAAAGAAGCAGTTAAATGCAGACCCAATAATGTGGTCTCACCGTTTCAGCGAGCAGCCAATGGGCAGTTGCGTGCGTCAGTACAAATTGTTGTTGGAGGCTAGCATACAGGTTGGCGAACCCGAGAATTTTTCCAGTCTCTATCCAAGACTTAGTTGCAGAATTAACACCAACTTACAGTTGTCTGAGTTATAGCTTGTGCCCGATAAGAAACGCGAATTTTTCAGGTCATAGTGCTAACTAGAGGACCGGAAATGTCTCGTATTCAATGGTCTGCTGGCTGGGCTCCACAATCCTGTTCACACTCCATCTTCAGCTACTTGTTCATTGGCTATTGCTCCAGTAAGTAGCCAGTTGTATGCCTGACAAGGTAGTGCGTGAGTCAGTGAGTGTTTTCATGCAGGTCTGCTATTGGTTCATAGTCCTCAAGGAAAAGTTTTAGTAACAGTAGCTCAACTACAAAAGTACAAGAGTTTGAAATTTAACGTCTTCTTAAATGAATTCGTGAAATTTTCGAGTCTCTTGTGATAACCGCCTAGTAAAGTACCAATCAAAAGTTCTCTTCGAATCATATCCGCGGACAAGGTGCATGAGAGGGCTAATCAGTAACCAACTTGTTCCGTTGAACCCAGATATGAGAGATAAGTGAAAATGGCGCACTATCAGCATATACTAAGGCCAAGACCAAATGGCGGAGTTATTTCGAAGGGCCGTCAGCTGTTCCGGCAGGTATATTGAAAAGTGAGGTTATAGTTGGTCAGTCCACAGCCGCCTTATACACGTTGCTACGGTAATAAACTACATTTTTCACTTCACAATTCGGTGAATGGGCTCCTCTCCATTCCGTTTCAAGGCATAAGTTATGCTCCATCCATATGTTTCTCTAATCTCTTGTTGAACCACACAACCTTCACATGTTTCTCTTTGGAAACTATATTACCTCTTTATGTAATTCTGTCACGAGTGAAGAAAACCGTGTGGAAGCAGGAAACGTCGGAACGAGCGGCAGGTAATGCCGAGGGCCGCTCCATATACGGATGGGCTCGTTCCAGCCAATAGCGCGCCCCGCCGCGTACAGCCTTGACCAATGGCGGTGCGACCCGCGGGCAGCCTTGACCAATGGCGAGAAGGGGGCAGCTGGAGAGACGGCCGCAAGGCTCTCTCCTCATGTTCGCACTTAGATGACGATTATTATTTGTCAAGCGAGGCTGTAGCGAGGACACTCCAAGGCGACTGAGTGTGTTCCGTAACTCAACCTGCCTGTCAATAGTGAAAATCAACTGATTCGTATCAGTGTTGTGTACATTTTTGTAAGAAATATCGGAAAAATATAAAGGCAAATAACATCCAGATACGTATGTAGGCCACTTGTTTAGTGAAATCACTTCCGGCTTGTGTGCCAGGATCGCCCTAATGTATTTTATGTAATAACTTTTACTATGGGTAAAGTTTTCGAACGTAACCTAACCACAGAGTAAAATACATATTGATATAATTTTATACATCGTGAATCATTGTTTACTGTTCCTGTCGTTACAGAGGTAACTGCACTTCCTGATTAGAATTTTCTAACTGCTATTAGATCTGTAGCAACAGTAAAGGCAAACAAATTTTTATGGCGTCTATATTCTACCTATATGTATTATATACCGCAGTTAGGTAAGAGTTCCATACATCTATAAAAAAAAGTTATGCCACATAATATAAAAATACAAAAATTCGTAATATATTTTGTAATTTCGTATAATCGGAACAAAATGCGTGCAATCATGTAGTAGCTACGCATTTACAAAACCACGCGACCACACCATTTCGACTCTGTATACCCGCAGTTATTCGGTGCCAAAGTTTTCTACCTGTGAGCTGAACTGCCTGGAGTGTACCAATAAAGATGAGAGTTTTGCTTCATTTAACAATACACGTACAAGCAGAGAGCATATAAGATAGTCATAAATCATACGCTAAGACCATGCCCCTATTGTTTCTACTTTTTTCGTGATATTAATTTTTTAAGCCTAAACGACAGCAGATATCAGTTTTGTTTAAAATCGTCTTCTACACGTTGACTGATTTTTCTTTTCAAGTCAGTAAACACTATGATTTTAGCTAATTACGTAATTAATGAAATTACGGTTAATTGACTTTTTAATCGAAACCATGAAATTCCTTGCCTTGAAAAAATTAGCTATCCTGGCCAAAAAAAAAGCATTTTAAACAAAACTGCCGAACAAATTTCAATGTATGCCCTTGTTTAAACATTTTAAAAATTGCAAAACAGTAAAAACAGAGGACAAGGCCTTAAATGAGAACTTTATTTTCGCCGAAGATGCCCGAAGTAGGGCTACAATTTCTTCCTCACTAATACCAACGTCAGAACCAATGAATGAGAGAGAGAGAGAGAGATTTCAGAATTGTTATGTTCATAATATAATGTTCTTTAATACATTTATTTTTTCACTATACTAAATAAAACTGTTTGTTCATGACATGATTAGCCCAATGCATAATTTCATTTCGTTGTTATATCTTTAAAAAAAAAAATATTTTTAGTTGCATGAGTTGCCTGTCGGGAAGGGGGGGGGGACTTCGGCAATCTTCGGTTAAGAATTGTTTTCCCTTATTCCAGTTACGATTACGAGGGCCTGCGCACAAGTCACGTATAACAGCGTCG
>PNEQ01056492.1:10763-55692 GCA_003012365.1 Medauroidea extradentata
GTAGTCTGAAGAAATATATTGAGTATTATTGTTTTAGTGAACACATTCGAACAAAAACTATATTTCGTGCCCTACAAAATTTGAGAAACGTTGCAATGTGCATCTACATGTATAATATTGAAAAATAAAATTTTATTGTTGTAAAAAAATGTGTTCCAATACAAAATTACGTTCCCATTTTTTCTTCGATATAATACTCACAATTCCGGTAACAACATCACATTTTAAGCAAAGCCAAATACAAAAACAAGTCAAATCTTCCACCAAATTACTACTAGCGCTCGGCGACATGAAGGAGTCACATTTTATTCCTCAGTGTCAAGACCTCTACCTTCTTAGACCGTGGTCGCGACGGCAGCCGCGTGGTGCGGTTCAATGGCGGGCGAGAGATCGCTGCGTGCTGATTGGTCGGTGCCGGCTCAAGGAGGATGTGTAAACGACGTTGTTCCTACAACCTCCTTGGGCCGAATTCTTCAAGCTTCCTGATGGAGACAGGCGAGGTCGAGCGCATCTCAGCCGCCGTAGTATTTTCGCTCCTCGGCTGTATTCCAGAACACATGTACTATATGAATGATGATCCTGTCCCGTTATGCGCAGTAAACATGCGTGGTAAAGTGAGCATTTTCGAATATTGCGTTACATACTTGGCTCATGAACAGTTATATTGCTGATCACGTCTTTCTTCCCCATCCTCCTTTTTTCTTTGTTTAGTACGAAATTGCTATAACTGTTCCCTAATAGCAGGTTAATATAGTATGTAATTGAATTTAAGAAACCGAAAAACACGCGCTTGAAGCCATTTTAATTAAATAGTTAAAAGTAATATTTAAAAAAAATATGTGTTTTATTCAACAGTGATAGGATGCCCCACAATTCAATACAAATTAATTTTTTTTCAAGCTTGAAATAATATAAATTCATTGACCACAAAATTAACGGGAAAAAAGCGTGGGGTCCGTAACTTCAGTTGTCTTGAATTTATTTCGTTAGCCATACGTATAAGTAGAATAATTATTAAAAACAAGTAGAGAGCAATATCATGTTTTTTTTTTACACTAAAGTTTGTTTCGAAAAATAACGCGAAATTTGCAGGTCTCTGAAAATAACTTTTCTGCTTTTGCTATAGTTATTTTTTAAGCAAATATCTCAAAATTGTCGCCCAGGTTTGCTTAAAATAGTTTTTGTCACGTAGTCTAGTTTTTCTAGACAAAACAATTTTATGGTTTGGCTAAGTAGTTGAGTAACAAACGTTTCTATAACCAAACAATTTTTGTCTTGAAAAACTATTTCGAAATACAACCTCAATAATGTTTTTACAATACCTGCTTTGTTTTATACTTAAAAGTAATTATCGAAAAAGAAATGGAAATAAGAGATCATGGCCTCAACGAGTTTACTCAATTAAAAAAATAAGCATTAAGCAGCAGAGCTTAGCATTTCTTCCATCACACTGGTTTACCACGATTCATACACAATTGAACTGTTACTGTTTTCTTCTTAAGTTTAGCAGCGGAAATCGTAAGTTTAGCAAATCACAAAAGAAGTTAGATATTCTCATGATGCCATGCGTCACTCATTCGATAACCGCCATCTTGCATTGTCCTATAACTTACATACAATAATTGGTATTATTAAAGAAAAATTATATAATTTGCACGTAATTGAAGTTTTTAATTGAAAACACTAACGGTTCGGAGTTTAAATGTCTCCCAATTATTGTTTCTTCAAAATTGTACTAATTATTTTTAACCACAGCCTTCGGTATTATCAATACCGTAAAAAAATAACATGTTCAAAGTCTGTTCCTATTGGCTATACTTAGGCTATTGTGTACTATAAATTTTTGCGACCGTATTGCTTTTGAAGTCTTCTTACTGATTCAGTGTTTGATTGTGTAAATCCCTTTACGCACGCGTCGTTGCCGACGCGCACCGAACATTGCCGAATGTTCCCGAGGAGCGGAAACAGCACATCGGTAGCTAGATTCTGGCGGGAGACAAGGCATGCAGTCGGTGCACGTAACGACCGGAGGGGTTATGTGGTCCATAAGACATGTGTAGTAGCCAAACGACCCGAGCTTCTACGTGCCTGTAATGCACTGGCCTCCAGCAATCTTTGATCGCGTCCTCGACGGAAAGTCAGAGTAAAGTGCGCTTAGGGCCAAGCAAGCTTTGGTTTTAAGAGTGCATGGTAAATAATTCAGCGTTAAAAGCATCAGTTTAGAATTGTAGATTTCTCGAAGACAATAAAAAAAATAAAAAAAATGCAATTTCAAACAATATTTTTCGCCATCTTTCTGAGCAAAAATCTTTCTCAAGTAACGTACATCTGAAGAACAATTTCTGACGTCGAAATCTTGTACGTTTAATTGTGGTGCAAGAGATCACGTTTAGCAAATACATCATTCTGGGGGAGTGTTTGCTTATAAAGTTAGCAAATGTAATTATCAATTATTGTTGTTCTGTAGTTTTTCTATATTGACTTTCTAGAAGTATAGGTCTCAATTGTAGAACTCAGCGTTTATTTATCTATTCTCAAACATCCCATTACGGTCCAAGTGTTCCCAATAACACAAAATTCAAAACGGAAACGCCATTTTGTAAAATAACTAGTGGAAAATCGCGTCCATACTTATTCGTCATCTGGCGACTCTGATACAGAACACACGGATATGCAGAAGCACAACCACGCCACGTCAGCGGACTCGAGCTGTGCATATAGTAGTGACAGGTAGATTGTAGTCAGGCAGGACAGCAGTAGTCGAGAACTATACATGGTTGTGAGCTAATTGACGCTACATTTACTGATACCGCCTGCAGGTGCTGCTTATTACAGTGTGCTCACAGTGACTTCACAGACTAAATAGTAACACAGACATGAAACGACGTGGCGGCTCGTTTGATGCGGGCGCACTCCGCCGCTTATTGGCTGCCCGGGGCTGTTGATACCAGTTCCGTGTGTTTTTGGCTCCTGCATGTTACAGCAGGTTTTCTGTTGGCCTGGCTGCTGGCTAGCAGGGCAGCCACCTTACGCTGATTGGCAGTAGTTGCTGGCCAGCGAAGCCTACCGGCTATTTCACTTCTGCATTTCTAAATATTCTGTGGTAACGTCAGTAGCCAATAGATATTCCATGGTTAGAGCACGTTATTTTTGGTGAAAAGAATCTTACACTAACTTGTTTCAATACCTTATGTTTAGAGACGGGAAAAATTCACGGGTTCACTGACATGTAGGCTGGCCTCCAAGAACATCTGTGTAGTCAAGCAGACATCAGCTGTTCACTGGCTGCTCGATGCCGCAGTGATATGGGCCTGTGTTTAGTTGCGTACATACTGTTGGCTAAGCGACTTCTAGCAAGTGTCAAATAAGGCACGGGACAATTGCGAAAGTGGCACCAACTTACAGTTGCTGGCATTCCAGCTTGGGGCCAAAAGAAAACGCGAATTTTTCAGGTCTCTACGTTATGTACCCACAGCTCTGCTTCATGACCAGTGATTGGATGTGTTTAACTCTCACCGTCTAGAATTCTACCGGAGAATTACAGACGAGTGGTGTCACAGTAACCATATTCTCATTGACACGGACAACTAAGTGATGCCTCTGCTCAAAAGTACGCTGCCAATAACCATGAACAAAGCTGCAGATGTGCACGTAAAGCACTGAAACAAGTAGATGCAAAATCCTTTTCACCAAAAACCATGGGTTAATTTAATTCGATACTGAGTTCGTATTGAGTACAACCATAAACACAATTTCAGTACCAAGTTACTTTGATACAGTCACTGAAAAGCAAGTTTACATCCAGTTTGGTCAATTGTAGGGGAAGCCCCGGTACGCGTTACATTATTTAAATCTTCAGGAGACAACGCGGCGATGAGAGAAAATTATAGCAAATGTTCGTATTTTCTGAAATGCCAATCAAAGCATTCGTTTTTCTTCAAAACTAATCAAAGGAGTTTTACGGGGGACTATATGGTTTCCTTATATTGTCACTTTCGGATGACGTATTGAAAGTTATAAGCTACTTTTGAAATCGTCTTAAATGAGAATTGTTTTACTTTTATTACAAAATTGCACATGAACATGCTATATAATTAAGTGGTCGTACAAAATTTCATTTAGGCAACGGACACTTCAAGAAGCTTCTTTGTTAATAATGCAAAAATTGGTATACGACATAGAGCCGATTTACAAAACCTCGCGGATTTAATCTAATGCATTAATTTTTGTTTCATAAATAGTATGTGGTTAAATTTTACTAGTGAAATTCCCTCTTTCATACCGTATTTTTTTACTTTCATAAACTATTTGCCAAAAAAATTTTGCTAAGGGAAATTTTTCAAATTTTTTTAACAGTACATTTAAACAAGGAAAGATTTTCAGCTCATTAAAATGGAATGAATTTGAACATACAATCACACTGAAATTTACGTCTCTTGTAAACGGTAATGTACGCTTGACACAATTTTTTTGTCAGCTAAATGTCATAGTAGCCTATATTTGTAACATTAAGGCCACGGCTCCCTATTTAAGCTAGTAAGTTTTATTTTCTAAATCATGAAACGGGAGAAGATATCGCAAAACCGTTACATAGGAATGTTGAAAATACATTGCACTATGAAGCCTATATATTTTTTTCAAAACATTAGTTTTTATTAGTTTGGCTAGTTATTGACTTTAAGAAAATTTTAAGTCGATAGTTAACCATAATTATGTTATATTATATTTTTAAATAATTAGGCTACATAATACAAACAATTTCCAACATTACTATGTAATGGTTTTGCAATATCCAGTCCATTTCAGGATTTAAAGAATTAAAGCCGCAAAAACAGCGTTAATGGGGACCCGTGGCCTTAAAGGTAATATATATTGTTTTAAACGTATTTCCATTTAAGTAATTATAAAATATGCATACGTATGTGTTGCAAACACCCGGTGTTTCGCCTTTAGTATTGCCGAACATATTCTGGCAGTTAGTTTTTGAATATTAGTTTGTAAAACGAGAAGCCGCAGTGGTGTAGTGGTCAGGCAACTCGCCTCCCACCACGGCTATCCGGGTTCGATTCCCGACTTTGTTGGTCCTGGCATTTTGGCATGTGAGAAACGTGGAAGACGTCGTCAGTTGGCGGATTTTCATGGAGTGCTCCCGTTTCCCCCGGCCTTGTTTTCCGTCACTGCTCAACTACAGGGTCTCATTTCATGGATTCCGTCAGGGAACAGCAGAAGCTTACGGGCTCCCAGGTTGAAAGTCGGCCTCTCGGATTCACTCCCTACCCGGTTACAGCTTGTAAAACGGGAAAATATTTTTTTACAGTGCACGTTGGCAACTCTGACAAGTGGTCGGTAAACACGCACTAAAAGCACGCCGACTGCGAGCTGCAGCGGCGAGCGCAGAATGGACGTTGCGTTTTTCCGCCGGGTGCTTGGCGGCAGTAAATTACGTGTCGAGGCCTTCCGAGTGAACTGTCCACGTCCTCGCGAGGTCGAAGCACAGAACATTGCGGAATACAGAAGTGAAATAGCCGGTAGGACGGCAATCACGCACGCCAGCAAGATGGCGGAAACGCCTACCGCCAATCAACATAAGGCAGCAGCCGGGCCAATAGGAAACCTGTCGTAACATGCAGTAATCAAACATACGCGGGGCTGGTATCAACAGCCTCGGATAGCCTATAAGCGGTTTGGCCGTCATTTCACGTCTGTAATACTATTTAGTTTGTAGTTGGAGGCCTTCCTTGGTCGCCGCGCGAAGAACTCTCGGGTGCGTGCATGTTAGTTCCACTGCCGGTATATTCTAGACGCAAATCCAGGAAAATAGATACAAAAATGTTACGTTCTTTTTACCCTTATTTATTTATTAAAAGATTTCTTCACCAGTTTGTATGCCTTACATCATGGCCGTCTGTAGTAGAAGGCCGGAGTCTTGAATGTGGCAAAACGCTGCATCGGGAGCCTGCTGCCTGTTACTTCTTGACTGGCATAGTCCCTGTAACGTGTCCAGATGCAGCTTTAGTGGCATGTTCACGTCTGCACTGACTAGGGCTACCAATGAGCGACCGGCAGTAGGCCTCCGATGCAGCGTTGCCACATTCAAGACTCCGGCCTACTACTAAAGACGGCCATGCTTACATGCACATCTGCAACTCTGCTTCATGGCCAGTGATTGAATGTTTTTAACTCTCACGTGTGCAAAACACAGACATGTGATTTCGCGGTAATCTTATTCTGATTGATACAGTCAAATGAGAAACGTCTTCCCACAAAGACACTCTGCATTCAATCTTTACGTGTCTTAGAAGGGTTGCAGAAACAGATTTCCAACTTTACAGCCATTTAAATGTGGCGCGTTTTTCCTGATTGTTTGTAGCACTGCAGTTAGTTCCTGAAGAAGTTTCGTGAACTTATTTATTGCTTGTACACACACACGCACATACACACACACACACACACACACACACACACACACACACATATATATATATATATATATATATATATATATATATATATATATATATACACACACACACACACACACACACACACACACACACACACACTACAACTTTGCTAACTAATGCGCCAAAGTTTATTTGGTTTCAATACATTCGTGTTCATATATATTTTAAAAAATAGTTTGAATGTTTTGCAGGCATTGTGTTAGTCAAGAAAACTTAGAATATGCAAGGTCTGTATGTGTTAACCATGTTAACTGCTATTTGTTTTTCACGGAAATATTTAATCGCTTACTAGATTTCTACAACGTGCTGTCTGCACGGCTGTAATATTTTTTCGTTGTCAGTCAGCCCCTTGTCTTTTTGCGAAAATGTAATTTTTTTCTGCTGGACTGTGCCAGTGCAGAATTACTATCAGAGTTACGTTAGTGGTATTAAACAGCTGTGCTTTGAAGTTAGACACATAAACGCCTAGCTTTCGAGTTCATTTAATCGGAAAAATATATTCAAATTAACGGTTTTTTTATTACTTCTTACCTTATTTTTTTAATAAAGAAATAAATGGCTGTGCCATTCGTCTTTTAGCCGAGGTGTCAACTTCAGTACAGTACATTTCGAAATTCTTCTGGTTAACAAAATCTGATGCCAAACAGTATTATTGGTCTCTGTAACTTAAATTTAACAATGGTTACTATAATTTTCCTTTTAGGTTTAAAAAGCCAAATTTGAACAGGGATGAGTCATGAACTCACTCCTCCTCTTCCAATTACAAACCACTTTTCCCCTAAATACGATAACGCATTATTTTTATTTATTTACTTATTATTTTATTTTAATTTTACAAATATATCTTTATGATTTCACGATGGCTAGAAAACGTCAAACAACATTCAATATTAAAATACCTTTTTTAAGTTATTAAGTGCGTGTTCGAAAAGTTATGGGCCGATGATGGCGTCTGTTATGTATTTATCTTCAATAAATTAAACGTGTCTATAAAAGATGTGCTTAACACTCTAAAATCACTTTATTTGCCACAACGCAATAGTTTTTCTTACGGGAAAGGAAATTTGGTTTAGCATGAGCAACTAAAAATAAGCTTTACCGCCAACTAAATTTTTGTTTTGTGTTAAAAGGAATGGTAACAGATTACGTATGTTACAGTTAATATAGTAAAATAGTAGCACTGTTCAATTTAAACCGAGTACTCTTCAACATTTGTAATAACAAAAAAACTGTAATATTTGTATGAAGTACGATGTAAATGGTTAAAAACTAAATATTAAAAAATCAAAATCTTTGCTACAAAGAAAATATAAATTTTAATGAGTTGGCCTACTTAAAATATTGTAACTCCAAGTAAATGCTTATTTCCTCTGCTGTAAATCAAAACTTCTTAACCGCTCGATAAACAACCCCGAATCAGTATTTTTTTTACAAAGAAAAGGATTTTGCTGTTTAGAAATATGTAAGTAAAAAAGTGGCGAACTGTTGGTTAACTGAACATCTATGAAAAAACCCTATGGCTAGTTATCTGCAAATTTAGCGTTATTTTCTGACAACAGAATATAGACTGCAATACGGCCCAATAATTTATTAAAATACTACTATTGAGTGACCAATCGCACGTAAAACGGTTAAGTATGTAAATGACATCACATAAAGTCTGATACATAGAAACCTGAAAAATTCGCGTTTTCTTTTAGGCGCAAGTAAAAGTTCCAGCAACTATAGGTCTGTATCACGATCACAGTTGGCCGTTGACTTACTCGATACTTCCTGGAAGTAGCTGAGCCAATAATAAAACTGTCTCTGAATACAGGTCCATTTCACTGTCAGCGAGCAGCTAATAAACAGCTGCTGTCTGCACGATTTCACAGATATTCTTGGAGGCTAGCCTACACGCCAGTGTACCCGAGAATTTCTCCGGGCTCTACAGTGATACACGGTTAAATCATAGTATGTTTCACCAACTTGTTTTAATATCTTACTTAGGTATACATCTCCAACCCTGCTTCGTATTCCGTGATTGTATGTTCCAAGCTCTCAGGAGTCTTGAGGCTCTACCCGCAAATCACAGACGTGTGGTGTCACAGTAGCCTAATTTATTATTGGCGTAGTTAAATGAGCGACGCCTATGTACAAATACATGCTGCCAATAACCATGGAGCAAAGCTGCAGATGTGCACGTAAGGCATTAGTAGACACATGCAAAATTCGCGTTATTATCTGACAGTTGACTAGACTCCAAGTGACTATAGACTCTTTCGACGTCTCCCGCTGGCCGATATTGTCGTGACTTGCCGCGGAGAATACTTACACGGTAGAGAGGCCAATATCTGTAAAGACGTAACACACGTAAATGACAACATATAAAAGTTCGTGGCTAATTCTACGGTAGCTTATGCTCTGTTATGTATAGGAAAGTGAAGTTTAGCCTGCTACCAAATGAAAACGCGAATTTCGCATGTCTCTAGGCATTAACAAGTTGGTGGAAAATTCTGATCACAAATAATCAGATGTATGTACGTGTTGTGCTAGAGTGTGCACAGGTCAGATCTGTGCTGTCTTATAACCTATGTCACCAAACAAAAACGTGCATTTTGCATATCCCCACCAATGACATTTGAACTGGCGTTGAAGTAAATTGCACGGTCGGCAAATAAAGTTGCATTTTCGATTCTCTCTGTAGCATCCTCTTAATTTTCTTCCATAACTATTATAAGTAAACATTATTATTTTTTAATTATCTACTCCACATGAGCGAGTTAGTTCAGTGGAACTGGCCTTGTTCTCAGCAGTATAGCGTACAACAGTGTTCAGTTTTCAGGACAAACATCATTTACACATTCGAGCATTTAAGCAGACAGGTCGCACACGAATTCGTGACAGTAATATTTTGGTTTTAGTTTTTATAGTTACACTAGCTGTCCCGTTGCGGCTTCGCCCGCGTGTACTATGGAAAAGAGTAACTAACTTTTAGTGATACTATATTCTATATTATACTTAGAGACACTGGTATAGCGCGGGAAAAGTTGATTGTTTGCTAGGCTCCAACATACTATGTATAACACTGAAGGTTTTGCACTTATATAGGCTATCGTTTATATGAAGCACTGTGTCTCTCTTCAACAAACCCAATTAGAACTGTACAGTTTTAACACAGAACATGTGTGATTTGCCAGAAAACTGTTCACTCGTGGCACGATTGAGATACTACAGTTTATTGGAGACTATGTTAAATATTTTCGCGATTTTCCAGTGTCTCTAATTATACTATATTCACTGTTTATCTTTAAAACATCAAATACAAACAGATTTGTCCAGTCCACTGCGCTAAGCGTACTTTAATTGCAGAACTTCTTTTTTTTTTAATTCATCTTTATTTCTCTATAAAACAGCTTCCCGGCTGCGGCTTCCACCGCAAAACAGCTGCCCGGCATTTAACAGCTAGCGTACTCAATAACAGTGTAAAGAGCGCGCGCAATACGCTTGTATGATGTCATGTAATTCCCATCGCAAAGTCTTGCACGGGATACGAACCCGTAACCCCACCTCCCTCCCACACCCCAAACTTTATACAATACCTGAGTTGTCAGCGAGTGTTTTCCTCGCTTTTTTTTTTCGCGGTCGCAAATTAGATAAAAACAATCCTTGATGTGGATTATATATAATGCTAAAATTTCAGCTCGATCGGTGCAGAACTTTTTGAGTTTTTGAAACGTACACAAACCAATATAACATTTATATATATATATATATTACTTATCCCTCTGCAACGTATTTCACGGACTGCTAGGCAGTCCCCTTAAAGTTTATATTTCACACCCTTAAAGGGTGTGAAATAATTATTTTACCATTCGTATACATAGCAAATTGACGTGGAAATCTCTGTAATAGCCCGTCGGGTTCTACAGCTATGTAGACGATATTAAAAAATTAAAATTTCCTCTTTAACCCTCTTCCAAATCCGAATTTTAAAAAAAGCCTGAATATATGTTTAGCGTCCAGCTGCAACTAAATTAGTACATATGAAATTAAATAAGCCTAATTAAATAACATATCCCCCCCCCCGCAACTTCACAGACTTAACTACAAATTATTCAAGACAGGCCATGAGAGTTATTTCGCGTGTACTGGCTATAGTCCAAAGAGGTTTAACTATAAGCAAGAAATAAAAATGAAACAAATTTTGAACTATTTCAGGTGTTACGAAAAATTATTCATAAACACGTTTTTTTATAGACTTTCAAGGACGAATTTGGAAAAATCCTGAAATTACTTTTTAGGTATTTGCGTAAGCTTCATTTTAAAGAAAAAATCACTACGATATCTCAGGTGGTTTAAGAGGAAGAGAGGATTTACTGTAAACGAATTAAACTGCTTTTCACCTCCTTAACATGAAAATTTCGAAAAATCCTGAAATTTGTTTCTAGACATTTGTATTTGCGACCTAACGAAGTGAATAAGACGACGATAGCCCGTCGGGTTCGATAAATATCAAAGATTTGCAAAAAAATACATTTCACCCCGTTTCACCACCTTAATAGCCGAATTTAAAAATTTCCTTTCTTAGTGCGCGCCTACGCCACAAGGGGAAACTTCCCTTAAAATTTCACGTTTCTAGGTCCAGTGGTTTGGGCTGGGCGTTGATGATGACTGAATGAACGAGTCAGTCAGTCAGTGAGTGGGGCACTTCCTTTTATATATAGAGATTTACACCAGTGGCGTATCGTGGTCGTGTTCCAAGGCATGCAATATAAGCACGTGGACTAAATGTGCAAAACAGTCATATCTAATAAACATGTGTTGTATAGACCGAGGTATATTACTAGAGTATATGTTCCTCGTCACTTGTACGCTACTGTAAGAAGAGTGTACCTGCTACTACAAGTATAATGGTCCCACAGACAAATCAGTGTTGAGTATAGTCACTGCTTAGCACCGCATGCTTTGGAACATGAACACGATACGCCACTGATTTACACGCTATCGCAAAAATGTCTCTTGTCCGTGGAACATACATACTAATTTCACCAGTAGGTAGGGACCTGCGAATTTCGCGTTCTTTTCTGACAGCAAACTAAGCTGCTAGCTGTTTTTCGCTGGCTCAACTTCTTCCACTGGCCCACAAAGTCGTGGCTTGCAGCAGGGAAAGTTTAGCGACCAACACGGCAGACTGACCAATCACATGTTAACCAGACAAATTTTAAATGACATCACGTAAGAACCAATAACCAATGACATCGCTGGTTGTGTTCAAGGCTGTACTGTTCAACGAAGTATAGTCTGTTCCCAAATTAATAACGTGACATTTTCATGTCTCTAACCTATAACTTAATTTTTACGAACAAAGATAAAATAATTAAACTCCACATTTCACTAATGATGGGTAGAGATGATGATTTATCGCGGGAAAACTTGACTATTTGCTAGGCTTCAACGTACGTTCAGCTTATCAAAAGATTACTGGCTTTTCCATGTACGTGAAGCTACTGCCCTATTTGACTAAGCCAATAAGAATACCGCTATTTTAATATTTGATGCACGTTATTGGTCTATAGACAGCTACGTTGTGTCAGTGTTTTCAAGGCTATGTTGGCACAAAACATTTTCGCGATATACCATCATCTCTAATGATGGGTAATTTTACAAACAAACAGTGTGTATCTTTTTTACAAGAACAATGTTTCTAGATCTACTAAATATATTCTTGGCGTCTACATTCCTAGTATTCTCATTGTAATAACACACTATATGGAACAGATTAGAGATAACTGTATGGTAAGATATTGAACAAGAAAAGTGAAATGTGGATTACAGAGGGTTATTTCAATCGATGATATGACTATTACAGTTATACAGGAAAGTGAGTCAACATCGTTGAGCGAGAACATAGACATAATAAATTACCTATACCTTGTTGAAATGCTTACCATCGTCCTTGCGATTTCTCGGGCTGTGAAACAATGATTTTTCAGAGTAAAAATTTTATTTACCGGAACTATCATGATGCTGTGAATAAATTATAGCAGACATTCGTAAATACCTTCCGTGTAATTAAAAAAAAATATGTGTGTGGGGGGTAAGGGAAATTCTCGTACTTGCAGAAATTAACGTGTGTCATTTCTTAATGAGAAAAGAAAGAGTTTCATGTCTCGGAATATAGTTTATGCAGTTCAAAATAAATTAAAGAATTAGTTGGCTAGCTTTTGTTGGTTTCAGTCAGTAAAGCGAAAGAACCAAACTTAACTCAAGCCACTGGTTGATGTTCGTAGTTCACAAAAAAATAGATTTCACTACGGGAATATGGTTTGCAGAAGAACGAAAAACAAACATAGTTTATTTTAAAATTACGTCAATCACAAAATGCATCTTCGTCCTCGCATAGCAGGCAAATAGGCCCGGGCGGCTATCCTACTTCTGAAGTGTTGACGTCATTATGACAGCGTTACCCGAATGGCGTCGGACGTGGCTGAATCTCTTCAGATCTTGAAATGCTTCACCAAAAAGTAAATAAAGCGTTTAAGGGCTATACCAAACACCCACGCTATAATTTATGAACATACTATTTAGAATAAAAATCCTATACTTAGGATGAGCAGCCATTGCAAATAAATTAAATACATCTTTCGGCTTCTTCAAAAACATGGCCTATGGCTGCTGCAAAACTCGTCCAAAAAGTCGTTCTTTTTCATAAGGAACCTCATATTCACTCTCGACGTCTAAGACAACACACGTAGTAGCTGATAACAATCATGATTAAAAAGCCTTTTTGAACTTGCCGCGCCTCAGTGTACTCCAAGCATAAGAGAAAATAAAACACCAAAAAGCTATGCCTATCATTACCTCTGAGCACACTGAAACCTACAAAGAGATATCAATCTCATAAAAATAAAACATTAATTACTATAACTCTGAATAAACCTGAACAGCAAAAATACTAAATGGAAGGTATTACATAAAAGAAAAATACACAAAATAATCATTTAAGAATATTAGCAATGCAAGGGAAGGGCCTGTAATAAACCAAAATCATTTAAATATTCCATGGAAATTATAGTTCATAACTGTGTCCTTGATTTCACCAAAATTGCAAAATACACCGTTCTAACAAGAAGAAAAAATACATACACACATTTATCTGTATACCCTTACGATACTTGTTTTTATTAATGTAGAGGTGGTTATTCTCTGACGATGTAAGACGCGGATCCGAATTACGTCGCAACATCCCTAATTACCAAACGCGTTGATTTAACGGTTATTTCTCGCCGTCTCTAAAAGGAGATGACAGCGCAGTTGCTCACAGTACGTGACATATGTATCGATCCATCTTCTTTGTGATGAGAATGGTGTACCATTATTTGTAGGCCGTGACGTAATTTCCTTCACGAAAGGAAATCTGGTTAATTACCTTTTCCTAAGGAGCAGATAAACAATCAGTCAGCGTGTCTTGAACATTAGCCACGGAGCGACCACATTAACTTTTTGCAATCATTGTTCGAGGTTTTATTTTAGTTCGCTGCGGTAAGCTCCCGTTTTGAAACTTTCATTCGTCACCGACTAAATGTTTTCATATAATAAATTGCCGACGTTAGCACTTTTTACCACCATAAGCCATTATTATGTTTTGCAAAACGTTTATATAGTTTAAAATTAAAGACCACGTTACACGCTTCTGAGAAAATTACCTCTTATCAGTCTTTAACAATCTCCTAAAAATAATTTCAATGTTAATGGTTTCGTATTCATTAAACTTGAATTGGTAGAGAACCGGACATTTCACAAATTTATTTGAAGAGAAATATATTTTAGTAGAGCGCAGCAAAATTCCCGTATTTAATTGGTGAAAGACCGGCCTACTTTGCTCTGTACATACCTAAACTAAGTCTGTCATTTTATTGGGCACAAGCCTTTAAGTGGCGCTATTTACCGTTGTGGCCGCATTATAGACCAGTGGTCACTCTGAAGCGAAACTTTTAATTGTTTGTGGATAACTGGTAATTTCGCAAGTTCAACGACCAGCCGGCCAGGACCCCACAGTCCTGTGTCCACTCTGTCCTCACACTGTAAAATGTTAGTAATGTTACTCATCATATGTATGGTAATATTCCCCAACCTTAAGAGGGAAATCTGATTTCCGAATATGTGTGGAAATTTCCGCAAGTTAGCGTATTCGTCACACAAACCACTCGGAAGTTTCGCTCGCGCGTTATGTCAAATTGTCCTAGAGGACTTGCGCCAATATGTAATGAAAAATTACATTATCAGTTGAATAACTTTCCTTGACACATGTTAAGTAATTTTCCCTCACATGTAGAAAAAATTACCTAATTTTTTTATACAGTGATTGGCTGCTGTTCCAATGAGTCCATTTGTACTTTGTCAGTGAGGGTTTTCATGCAGGTCTGCTTTTGGTTCACAGTTCTCAAGAAAGAATTTATTATAATTAACGGTGACCCAAACACTAAAGTAAATGACTTGTACAGGAGGGTGAAATCTAACGTATTCTCAAATGAATTCGCGAAATTTCTGGGTCTGTAATTATCTGACAAAAGCCCTCACCACGACAGATTACGGAATTATGAACCAATGAGCGAGGACAGGAAAATTTCGCGAATTAAATGACCTGCAAGTTAGAATCAACTATCCTATGAGTAAGTACTCAAGCCCCGACCATTAGTCAACTAGCTGCTCAGTAGACAACGAACGAATTGACGGTACTTAAGTATACCTAGTACAATAAATTCTAGGCAGCAGGTAATTGAATTCGCGAAATTTTACAGTCCCTACCAATGAGAGCTCTCGAACGAGCTTACAAAAGCTGTTGGAAAATAACGCGAATGTTGCAGGTATCTATTTGACTTTAGTTACTGTTCACAAAATTTGTCCTTCAGATGTCTCAACCACCACGTAAGGTTGCATTTGTCGAGAACTATAAAGGGTTGTGTGCTGGTTGATACTACAGCCACTGACACGCTATGAGCTACAGGTGCCTCTTATTATCGTCACAAAACGTTCAGCGACCAGTAGATCCTTCACGGACATTGGTCTACAGCGCGAGCATCAGGAGTGGGAATCTGTAGACCTATATCTGGAAGCAAACCACAAGTCGCTGCTGCTCTGAACCAATAGCTAACCAGCATGAAAACACTCAGGGTTTCCCGCGCTACCTTACCAGATGTACAATTGTAGGGTGGTAATGCTAATTAACGTCATGCTCTCTAGTTTCTACATTTTAGTGATGTTAATTTTTTACGCCTGAACGAGAGCAGATATCAAAAATCTGACTGGCAGTTTTGTTTGAAATCATCTTCTTCATGTTGGATGATTTTTTCAAGGCAGTAAATACTGTGGTTTTAGCTAATTACGTAATTAACGAAATTCTGGGTAGTTGCCTTTTTTCGTTGAAACCGTATAATTTCTTGTTTTGAAAAAAAAATAGCAATTGCGGTAAGAAAACATATTAAACAAAACTGCCAGACAAGTATTTTTATATCTGCTTTCGTTTAAGTTGAAAATAATAAGTCCCTCAAAACAGTAAAATGTAAAGAACATGGCCTTAAGCTAAGTGCCATAAAGATATTTCGCCATTACAGGAAAAATACAGCGTTGCAAGAGCATGTGAATATATGGAAGCTGCGATCTTTACAATACCCAAAAAATCAACTGGGAAAACTTTTTGGAATTAATTCTTACAGTATTACGTTGACATTGACACCCAGTTCATTTTGACGTAAAGAACTCAATTTGGTATCTTTTGTAACTAAGCTCCTTTAGCATTTTCACTCACTAATTGGTAATTAAAGTAATATTTCGCGATTGCAACGACCTACATATTAGAACCCTCTGTCCTGTGTGTACTCAAGCCCCAACCTTCATACAATAACAAATACACTGGGCTTTAATATGTACAGGACAATGGATTTTAACACGCGGGTCACTGGATTTGCGAAAATTTCCTTTCCTTAACCATTCGCCACTCACTGGAGTAGCAGCCAGTGTACAAATAGCTATGGAAGGGGCGTACAGAGAACTGTGCATTCCAACTCACGAGTCGCTGAACCCGCGATATATCCGGGTGTGTAATTTTTGATAGAGCCACGATTTGGTTGCGAAAAGATTTCTGTACTAATTTGTTTCAATCCCTTACAAGCACATCATGGCTATTGGCAAAGGTTCACACACATCTTTCATTGGACTACACACATCAGAACAAGGCAATTGTGACATCATAAGTATGTGATTTGTCAGTAGAACCCCGATAAAAGTGGGAGTTAAAACATCGTATCACGGCAGATGTGCACGTAAGGCATTGCCACGTGTCAATACAGGCTGTTTCCACTCGTTATTAAATATAAATAATATGTAATTGTCAGATAAACATTTTCTTAACTTCGCTCAGATGAACATGTTTTAACTTTGAGACACCTGAAACGAAAATGTAATGTGTACGTTAAGGGCGCTGTTGAATCTCTGGCTAGAGCAAGGATGGTATTTTAGTGTTGAAACATATTAGATATGACTCAGTACGTGTCGATCCTACGTAAGGTAACTCGATGGAAGATGCCAGCTGGGGGAAGATGCCAGTCATACAGGTTTTATACGTTTACTAGATTATTATTTAAACTGGACTTATAGCTCATTACTGACTAACACAAATGTCCAACGAAAATTGTACCCAATCGTAATACTTTTTACACAATAAATTCAAACATTATGGCTTTAAAATGCTTTAGCTGTTGCATCTTCCCCCGATTTGCCTTATATGACAACGTAGCGGTTTTTTTGCTCGTCTGGGTGCAACGCACATATAAGTATTTTCGTGGCCAAGTAGCATTTAAAAACAATCGTTAATTTTTTACCTACATTTTTATTTATGTGGCAGTGTTCTCCTCTGCTCAGAGCAGCAAATGTTTTTATCAGAAACCGATACCATAAATGACGTAGGGGTCCTCGGTGACCGAACGGTCAGACAATTTTCATGAACTTTCTCTCGTAACAACACCCTAGAACCCAATATTTACATAAAGAGAGTCGAGACTGTTTTAAAAGTCACAGCACCATTTTTAGTTACAGAATACCAATGATACAATTGATTCTAGAATGCGTCATTGAATACGCAAAATTTTCCTGTACCTATTCATTGACACAGTCAACTGAGTGACGTAACTACTACACAAAATCACTGTCAATAACCATGAAGCACAGCTGTAGACAAGCATTTTAAAATACTTCGAAACAAATTGATGTACAATCAGTTACTCTGGCTATCCAATTGCAATCTTAGAATTAATATCTATGCCTTCAAATTTTAGCTAGTCTTAATATGTATTTGAGAATTTTCTGTCCTTTACTATTAATTGTGTTGTACAGCTTTGATAATACAATACCTTGTACTCAGATCAAAGTCAGATTTAATCATGCTTCTCATATAACACGACTAATCCTATTCCCTGGTGATAATAGCTTTCTTCCGCAACTTTAACTGCTAGTTACCAACTTAATTACATACAGCAGTGTCGATACTTAACTTTATTTTGATTTAAATTGATTCCAGCGCTATTTTACAAGTCGGCAGCGTTTACTAGAATTGTAGGCTCCGATGCTACGTACATGGAATTTATACCAAATTTAGCATAACCACTGGAAATACCTTTGGGCAGTTAAAAAATTCAAGGTTGTTAAGCATCCTTTTCTGACACTTATGAATTAGGTGTTGGCTTATATAAATGTTGTGTTACCAGTTCCTCACGAAAATGCCAGAAGATTGCCATAAAATTAATTGCTCGAGTGACGTATAGTACTGCTTTTGTAATAGAATGCTAGCATTCGTTCAGAATTTCTAATTAGTAAATTTGACCTTAAACGAAATGTTTATTATTACTTCCCCTAAACATGACTTATTTTAAAATTTAGATTGAAATTTGTATTTATGTCAATTATTTTAGAAAATTACTGTAAACTTTATTCTGGTTTAAAGCTGATTGCACAAAATCATCCGTATTTAGAGAAGTATGAGGAATTCTTGTAGATAAGTGTCATGTTAATTTTGTGGCGTCTACCTTACGGTAAAAGAAAATTTCAACCATCAAAGAAACATTTTTAATAACGTAATTTTAAAGGGAATTTATTGCTTGTAGCGAAAGTACCTTACGAGCCCTGGATAGTTTTTCTTCTTGAAAATGTCGCCATGTTTATTTTGCTAATACTGTTTCCCAATTTACGTCAAAATGCTACAATTAACGTTTAAATTGTTAAGGACATACTTTATAGTAAAGAAAGCAAAATACCTGCAACTTGTTAAATATTTATTCGATGTATTTAGTTTGCAACTAAAGCAAAACATCTGTTCAAAAAGTCAACAAAATCTGTTAACATTGTGCTTTCCTATTTTACATTTTGCCTTTGAGCAACCTGCCATATTCAGTTGATGTACTTGTTTGGTATTTATTAATGTACCGTGCCTTATTAAGTGATAAGTGAATCACTTTCGCGAACAAAGTTATAACCAACGTTTTAGCTAAAAAAAATTAAATGTTGGATACCATCGTGTCTGCCCTGCAGAATATTACGTCATACCTCTGCATTGCTTCTGTATAACAATTGGCACTACTGTGTATAATTTGAATTAAATAATAAGCAGATCATACTGCAACTAAAGGAACTTTATTTGTTTGACTATAACAATAATTTCAATGTTGTTCGTTTGGCTCATTTTGTTGAGAAAATATGCTACTATCTTTGCGAGATGATTCCATGTAAGAATGAGGTAATGTTGGATGACGCAAATTTTCGGATGGCACAAACCTTCCGGAAAAAATTCACGATTAAAAATTGTATGGTAATGTGTTCTCTTCTTCTTTCGGTAATGTGTTCTCTTCTTCTTTCATCTTGCCTGCTATGCATCGCGTGTTGCCTACCTGTAAGGTTTTACGTTTTTTTTACGTATTTTATATTTCTCTGAATATGTTGACGTGAGGATGTTGAGACAAAGCCACATTTTTTTGTTAGTTGTGACCTCCTGTTATAAACTGTGTCATATAATAGCCAAAAAATGTTTTGCTAAAAAAAAATTATGTTAAAGAATGGCTTGGCCAATCCCTTTATCAAATGAATGTGAAAGATATCCGAAACTATTTCTTCGCAGATTTAATATCTTGATAATATAGAACTGCTCCGAGAAATTCCATATTTATGCCTCCTTTTGGTGGTTTAAACAATTGCTGTTTTTCAATTTAAATTTTCTATCGCTAATTTATTCCTTAATATTTGCGGCAACCAAAAATTTGTCTTGTATTACTTTACTTCAGTTTTTAGCAGGAGTCATCTCCCAAAGTTTTCAATGCCATAAAATGTGGATTCTTTGACTGCAGGCGTAACATTGACCGACTCAAAATTTTAAATTTGGTGCCATTTGGTGAAGAAATGTCAAACTTTACTTGAATGGATCAAATTTAAAGGTTTAAATACGTAACATAGTATTAATTTCTTCATTAAATGGTCCCAAAACAAGTATCAAGAGTCGGTCAATATTTCCCCTGTAGTCAAAGAATCCACATTTGACGGCACTTCCATTAACGAACATAAAAGTTTTTTTGGACGTACGCAATTGCGAGTGAATGATACCGTATTGCAGAAAAACCCACAATAAAACATAAAATAACGGAAGAAAAGCCGGTCAGTTTTTGCTGTAACTAAGGTTAATTCTACTACAGGTTAGAAAGAAAATACGTTTTCTTATGGGAGAGCTTGGCACAGGGAAAATTTCTGCCACTAGTTTCGCTTCAATCGCTAATGTACAATATAAATACGAAAGTAGTAAAATTAAATTTAAATGAACTCTGAAATTATATATTATTTATTTTATTTTAAAGTGAAAATAAACCAATTACGCGTTTTAAACTATCAACTTAATGCAACTTAAAATTCAGGGAAGCTCTTTGGTTGGTCAGCTTGGTGCACTAGCGATACCAGCGCTCACGTGGCAGAAATGTTCCCTGTGACAAACTTATAACATTGATCTATCTAACCTGTAGTAGAATTAACCTTACTGTAACTACAGCTAACTGGCTTTTATTTAGTCGTTTTTGTTTTATTGTGTTTTTATTTCACAATACGGTAACATTAGCTAGCAATGGCGTTTGTCCAAAATACTTTTATGTTCATAATGCAAACCCACTGCAAGAATCGTTCAAAGATCACACTTCCATTAATACTCCGTATAGTTTAGAGTTGCTTCGCAATGTGGCAATACTGTTCGAAAAACTTCACGCAAAATACGTTTTATTTGATGATTTATATTTAAATTTTATCCAATAGGAAGTAATTTCTTTGACATTGACTCTCCAATTAAACACCATGGTTGGAAACCAATTAGGCTTAGCCCGTAACGAGCCTTTTATGGATTTTAACCAAGATATACACCTGGAGTCGTGTATTTGCCGTTCCGACCAACCACGCTACACAGGTATAGCATCAGATAAAAACCAGGCACAACTTACAACTTCCAGGCAATAAGAACATTCCGTTGAGCAAAAAAAAGCTGTTTAAACCGACTGTAGAATCCATAACAGGTAGCATTCGATGCATGTACTACCTTGAAGTCGAAGACAAATTGATGATGTGCAAAAAGTTGTTTCGTAAAACGCGCGTTGACTTGATATAGTTCATCCTTTGATGTCTTAGAAAATATCGCTAATACGTACTAACCAATAAAGTTCCCTTTATTTAGCTCGCTAAACTTCACCATCTGGTTTGCATTACAGCTTATGTCATTTCACGGTCTAACTTACATTTAATACCTCTAGTCTATGATTTTTGTTGAAAATAATGTTGCACCGACTTCTCCAATACGTTACGTGCACATCTGCAGCTTCGATTCGTGGCCAATTATTGCATGTTTTTAACTCTCACATCTTGGTATTCTAACAGCAAACCACATGCGCATTATGTAGCAGTAATGTTATTCGCATTGGCACAGCCAACTGAGTGACGCCTCTGCATAAAGACACGCTGCATATAACTATGCACCGGAACTGCAGATGTGCACGCAAGACATTGGAACAAAACTGACGCAATCTTCTTTTCACAATATATCGGTGGCTGTATTCGTATCTTGTGTAAAACGGGTTGTTCGCCTTCCTTACTGGTTGACATAAAATAAATTAACATATTCATTTTCCACACAGCATCGACTTTACGCGGTACACTTTGAGGTTCGCATTCCTTCCTAACTTGTTCCGTAGCTGCATTGGAATGCCATGGAAAACTCCTGAGCCAATAGCAAACACGGATGTCATGCCACAGTCATGACCCACGCCACCATGGTCGTTGTTAATCAAAAGCAATGACTGTGTGAGTAAACAATTGTACAGTCCAACCTGTAGGTCAGAAAACCCGTAAATTTTTAGGTCCATAATTATTAGCTCACTTTTATCCAGGCAGTTTTATTATATGGATACATGTCTTCTTGCGAAGACGTTTTTAGTTTTAAATAATTATATTGGTGTTTACAATGTTTGTTACTGGACTGTGTATGTATCTGTTAGTTCAAGTATGGATACGATAAAAAGTCATGTTATAAGGCAAATTTTATTGATTTTAAGATATTTAATAATGAGATTTTCATTTGCGTTTATAGGCTATATGCAGAATGTCGCTTTCAAAAGTGTACCCAAAATTTACATATGTTGTGAAAGAATTCCACTTACACTTAAGGGCGCCACCTACCACACGCTTTAAACGTGGTTATAATGAACTGGGAAAAACGTTTTTGTATGAAACTATTCCACATGCACCCACTGTGCCAATGTACTAATTGAAAACTAATTTCGGAAAAGTACGGAATGTAATTGTCGAAACACCATGCTCATAAAAAAACTGTTTTCGGTGCCTCCAATACAGCAGAAAAAAAACTGCCTTTTCAGACTATCGTACTTCAAAGCCTACTAACGAAACTCAGAAACGTGCACTGAACGTTGCTATAGACTTGTCGCCAATTCCGTTAAAATTCCTGTTGTAAAATGGATCGGCGGGAATATTGCAAGTTAGTTCAGCGCTTTGGCTTTGGCGGCATTTGATCAGCGCTTCAAGGTTGCCCTTATAGCTTCGTCACGTCTGAGTCTCTAGTACAGTTTTCTCTTACGAAATTATTTTAGCTGGCGTAGTTTTCTCATAAGGGTGCGTCAAAGTCAAAATTTGCACGTTCTGCTGCCACGCAAATAGTGAAAACCAACTGACCTACTTAAACAAAATAATTTCTCTGTGAACTTACATCCCGTGAGCTATGCAATAAAACATTTTAAAACACCCACAACGTAATATTTTGAATTTATAAAAATCACAAAAGTACAAAAAAAATTGCAAATACAGCAATTTTTTAAAATACAAACATAGTTTGCGGGATTTTTTATAAATGTTTTATTACGTAGCTCATAGTATGTTATTTCACTGTGAATTATTTCACGTACGTAAGTCAATTGGTTATCACTATTTGCGTGGCAGAATAACATGCATATTTTGACTTTGACGCACAGTTATGAGAAAACTACGCCAACTAAAATTATTTCGTAAGAGGAAACTGAACTCACAAGTATCGTCTATAAAACTTACACTATTTCATATAAATATAAAATTATGATTTTATCGCACTTGAACACCCTTAAGGGCGCTGGTATCTCGGAGTCTTGCCGAGAGCAAGTATAGGAATTTTGTTAAATTATATTCGATCTGGCACAGTAATCTGTCTAACCTACATACATGCTACCAATGACTTTCTTGTTCGTCTCGGCGAGGCACACACTACTATAGCATCTTTTACCCTATGAAGAAATAAATTTTAAAAACTCTCGAAAATATAATCTCACGATTTTCTTTGTAGTAACATAGGTCTTCTCCTCTTCTCAATTCAGAAAATGGCGTTCGTCCGAAAGTGATACAATTAAACTCTACTGAGCACCGATTCATATAATTTAATATGTAAATCACTACCCTTGCTCACTCCACGGCTCTCAGGTATAGGTGGTTCGGAATAAAATGAGCACTTTTTAAACCTGGTTACTTTTTTACTTTCAGATAATTAATGATTTCCTGTCACTCTTTAATACAAACGAAACAACGTATGTAACAATCAGTGTATATAGATTATTCCGTACACAAAATAGACGCTGAAGTCACAATAATTTTAAATTATTATTTTACACAAAATGTTTTCCAGGAGTACTCACAACATTGTGAACCACCTATAGGTAGAGATCCCTGTTTCTCGCGAAAAGAATTTTGCCCCAGTTTGTTTCAGCGCCTTACGTGCACATCTGCAGTTCTGCTTCATGTTTGTTGTCAGCGTGTCTATGTAAAGAGCCGTATCTCATTTGACTGAGCCAATTACAATAATGTTCCTGCAGCACCACACGTCTGTGATTTGCCGATAGAATCTCAAGGCTCGTGAGAGTTAATATATATCACTGACCACAAAGAAGAATTGCAGATGTGCACGTAAGGCACCGCAACAAAGTGGGGCAAAATTATTTTCGCGAAAAACAGGGGTCCCTATCTATTCTTCCGCTAGTAGTTAGTTTACAAATCCAAGCTTATTTTCCGTGAATTATTATACAGATGATAGCGTACAATGTTTCTCCTTCGAATGCACGCTTCGTTTAAGCTGGAGAACGTCTCTTGTCATAGCCGATGGCTGAGTCATTAAAAGCTATTTCTTTCTCGTAAAAGAACACATTATCTCTTATTGACTACTCTCACCATTCGCCCTGAGGCGCGGTTAAAACACTGCTAAGAATTTGTAAAGAACGTTTTAGCATATTGGATCTCTGCCATGCTTGTTTATAAACACCGATCTCTGCTGGAGATTTATCTGGTGAGCTTCGAGATGGCAGAAGCCGTCTTGCACAACCAGTCCCTCCCTCCCTGCGCCTAGGTCTGGTGTCGTAGGTTGGCACGTTATAACGGTCGCCTCATATTCAGCTAACCGTACGTTATTATACACTCTCTCCCTCCGCTACTCTAGATGGCAGCTTGACAGCTAAGCTTCGTCGCGCTCGGTAATCAGTGTATGAAAATACCCTGTTAAAATATAAAGAAACAGTCGCTACGGTTAACTTTTTATTTATGTCGCATATTATATTTGTTAGAAAGTTGTTCTAACCAGTTAGTCGCATAAGAACGCTGCTTGCCCAAGGATAGATAATTAGGTCTACGTGTTCGATTGTATTAGATGTGGTTCAGTACTGCTATGAATATCAAGAGCCTCGCCTGAAGGACGGGCTAACGACGACGACAGTGCAATTAGGTCAGTAGCTGAACAACACAAGGGTCTCACAGATTCTCTCCACCTGCACTGAAGTGTAGCAATATAACGGAATGTACTGGGTAATCGGTGTCTGTCCTTTACAACCGTCACCAGCTCGACAGGATGGTCCTTGGTCGAGACCTACGACGTGCCGCCGTCCGTCGTTTACCGAATACTCCGTCATCAGCCTCCGGCATCATGCTATCGGTGAAGTCTAATGTGTCCGAAGGATCACCCATCATGCCATCGAACATAAACCTGAATGTAATTAACTAAACAGCTACTTCCCTGACATCTAAATCACGTAGAACACCTGTGTAGTATTCTGTAATCTAAACTAAGTAAAGGAACCAAATTTATATTGTGTATGTAATTAAAACATAACCCTTATCTGAAGCATTATTCACTAACTAGTTTCACAAAAAGTGCTTATCTTGACTACTGCCATCCAACCACTTTAACTCTCGTGTAAAACTGTTTAAATGAATGTTCTATAACAGTACGTATCCAACCTACATGCAGGCCATCAATTACATTTTTTGTTCACATCGTTGTGGTTTACATTACTATAGGATATTCGGCTGTTTTTTTTTCAGTACCTTTAAAACTGTTATTCCTGTGACAGATAATGGACTTGGTACGAAAACGAGACCGTGAAAGTTGTCTGAATCGGTCCTTTGTTTTTTTATTCTCCAGCTCGCTAAATATCTTCAGGCAGGGTGCATCCGTAACACTTTGAGTGTTGCTGGTGTCATCTGTGTCAGATAGTCCAGGGAATGTTTGTGTGTTTGTTTCTTTGTGTACGTAGTTACTGCCATATGACGCAAAGAGTTTTGCAGGTTTGGTTTCAATGCCTCTTCTTCTTGGTCACTTTCGGTAGAGACGTGGAAATTTCGCGTTTTCACTTCGACACAAGCTAGAATTCCAACAACTGTAAGTTTGTATCTTTTTCCCAATTGGCCTCTAACTTATTTGACACGTCTCTGTCTCTGAGCCGATAATAAAATTGTAAACTAACACAGTGTATCACTTTTAACAGCACACAGCTAATGAGTATCTGCTGTCTGCTTCTGTTTACATAACAGGCTAGCCTACAGGTAATTGGACCCGCGAATTTTTCCGGTCTCCACTGATTGGGTGTTTTAACCCTCACTTGTCTCGGGGTTCCGCTGGCGAATCACATACTTAGAGATGATGGTTTATCGCGGGAAAACTTGACTATTTGTTGGACTTCAACGTACGTTCAGGTTATGAAAATATGACTGGCTTTCGCTCGTATGAGGAGCTGTTGTTCTATTTGACTAAGTCAATAAGAATGCCGCTATTGTAATATGTGACGACTATTATTGGTCTTCAGACAGCTACGTTGTGTTTGTGTTTTCAAGGCTATGTTGGCACAAAACATTTTTGCGATATTCCATCATCTCTACACATACTGTATGTACGTATGGTGTCACAATAACATTATTCTGATTAATAGTATACAGTCATATGAGAGACGTTTCGGAGCAAACACACTCTGCCAATAACCACAAAGCGGAACTGCCAATGTTTATGTAAGGCTTTGAAATAAAACTCGTGTCTCTGTATATTGGTAGAAGATTATTTATTGCGGGATATTTTGACGGATTGCTAGGTTTCGATATAGTATTTACGTCTGGTATTTTTTTTTTCATGTGCGCATATTTGGCTTGGCCAATGACAATTCTGGTACCACACTACTGGACGTTATTACTTGTCTGAAAATTGTTCAACCGTGTCAAATAACCGTCGGTTAATTATTTGATGTAAACCAAGCGGTGGTGTTTTTTTTATATTGAGGTACTTGACGTTCCTACATGTTTTAATCTTTTTATCCACAGCTAAGGATACACGTTTTGCACGAGAAGAAGATTGCACAAGATCGATTTTAACAACTTAGAGAACCATTTGCGTTAATATTTTTTTTATTAACTGCGTGTCTTTGTAAGCATACGTTCGTTCAATTGCGCTAGTCAGAAAACGGTTACTACATCACAAAACAACTGCGATCCGAAGTTGAAAGCTGATGACCATTAGTTTATCACGGGGAAACTTGGGTATTTGCTGGGTTTCAACATACGTTTGGTCTGTGAAAATATATCTGACTTTCGCTTGTACGTAGAGGTGTTTCCATTTTTGACTAAGCCAGCAAGAATCCCGCTATTGTAATATTTGATGTCTATTAGTCTGCTGACAACTACGTTGACGTATATCACCCAATCATACATGTCGCAAGAATACACAGTATTATCTAGGGTATGTTGGCACAGAATATTGTCGCGATATACCTGCACTAGGGACTGCTGACTTTCGCGAAAAGAGTTTTGCCCCTATTTGTTTCAGTGCCTCACTTGCACACCTGCAGTTACTGGGTAGCATGCTTTTATAAAGAAACTGCTCTCATTTCACTGAGCCAATAACAGTAAGGTTACTGCATCACCACATGTCTATGACTTGCGGGTAGAACGTCACGACTAGTGAGAATTGAAACGTCCAATCACTGTCCACAAAGCAAAGCTGCATGTGGGTCACTGAAAAATTTACTGGGGCAAAACTCTTTTCACGAAAATCAGCAGTCCATAGCATCATCTCTACTCATGACGCGTAAGATTTGTGATTACTAGGGCTAGGAAAAATTCGCGAGCTCAATGACATGCAGGCTAGAATCCAACGTCCTATACATACTCAAGCCCCGTCTATTCGTTCATTGTCTGCTGAGTGAATGAGTAGCAGGTAATGTACAAATGGTGGGGCTTCGGTAGACACAGGATAATGGATTCTAGCATGTTGGTCGTTTAACTCGCGAAATATTCTTAGCCCTAGTAATATAGTTAGAATCCATTCTACTATGCATACTCAAGCACCAACCATTTGTCCACTACCTGCTACTCATTCAGACAACAGACAATGAACGAATAGACGGGATAGAGTATGCATAGTACAGTGGATTCTAACACGTCGGTCGTTGAACTCGGGAATTATTCCTTTCCCTACTAACAATTTGCTCACTGAAGTAAACTTAAGCTACAGTGTTTCGAAATAAAACCAATTATGAAATATTTACGCGAAAATAAGGTTTCCCTGCGTACGAAGACATATTACACGTATCACACTTTTCCTAATACAAAGCTAGGCCCTAATAGTAGGGCCCTGTAGTTTTCGCGAAAAGATTTTTGCCCCACTTTGTTTCAGTGCCTTACGTGCGCACCTGCAGTTCAACTTTATGGCTATTGACTGAGTGTTTTTGTGCAGAGTCGTTATTTATTTGACTGTGCCAATCGGTACACGGATAACGGTGACACGTCACGTCTGTGATTTGCGGGTTTAACCTCCACACGCTGGGTTTTACGGCATCTAATCACTGACCTTGAAGCATAGCTGCAGGTGTGTACGTAAGGCACTGAAATAAAGTGTTACAAAAATTTTTCCGCGAAAACTACCGGGCCCTAGTTATAAGCGAATGGGGTGTGTCATGATTACGTTCTTAATTCATACGCTGAACAAATATATCATCATATTAATTTACAAAATCGGGCCACCTGACTACTTAGCCACTTAAAACTTCTCATAACTAGAGACCTGAAAAATTCGCGGGTTCACTGAACTGTAGGCTTGCCTCTAAGAACTTATGTGAACTCGTGCAGACAGCAGCAGTTTATTAGCTGCTCGCTGACTCAATGAAATGGGTCTGTATTCAGGTACAGTTTTATTATTGACTCGGTTACTTCCAGGAAGTATCGAGTAAGTCAACGACCAATTGCGAACGTGATGCAGACGTATAGTTACTGGAATTCTAGCTAGGGCCTAAAATAAAACGCGAAATTTTCATGTCTCTACTTATAACTAGAGACATGCAAAATTCGCGTTATTTCCTGACAGCTGACTAGACTCCAAGTGACTATAGGCTCATCAACGTCTCCTGCTGGCCGATATTGTCGTGACTTGCCGCGGAGAATGCTTACACGGTAGAGAGGCCAATATCTGTAAAGACGTAACACACTCAAATTTCAAAACATAAAAGTTCGTGGCCAATTGAATCGCAGATTACGCTCTGTTATGTATAGGACAGTGAAGTTTAGTCTGCTACCCAATGATAACGCGAATTTTGCATGTCTCTACTTACAACAGATTGGCAAAGTAAATAAGCCTACTCAACAGAACAGTTAGAACGTAATTTCTTCATCCAGGATCTGAACTGTAGATCTTGTGTTCCGGAGCTACGGCTGAGTTACATAAAGCTATCGAGAAGACTAGTAACGGGATCATTTTCCGCGTGGGAAATACTGATGCAGCTCGTAACATTATCCACTTTTAACATACGAATAATTTTAACCTACTTTTAAAAAAACTGATGTTACATATTCAAATTCTCCGACGATTTGCATGAGTGTGTTTACATACTTCGCCGCAGACCGTGTACTACACGCATCTAGACGTTATTTTCAAATCAGATTGTAAATGTTTACATGGCGGTGAGATGTTATGGGGCTAGTCGTCGTGCTTACTTACAACATTTTTATTACTCTCTTAGGCGATCGTAAACGCAGAGTCTTTCCTTTCATGGAGGTCATATTATCATAATAGTTAAGCATTGACACATTTTTATCCTCAAGCTAAAAGGACATTTTGTCGCACTTTTTTTCCCGAGATAAATATCACATAAATACCACTTGCTCTTTTTCGGCGTTCCTTTGTACTCGGAGAAACAATAAATTACTGCTGTATGGAATTAATTATGTATGTTAATTCTATTATACATAATTATACCGTGTATCAAATTTTAGGAAGTTTTGAAGAGCGTCCGGTTTATATGACAGGCTCAATCAGACATTGATTGCATGGTACACCGTATGGGTAATAAATAACAACCATCGCATCGTTCGCACAGTTTTTGCTCTTACGTCAAACCACCTTCAGAGTTGGAAGGTGACCTTGGTACGTGTGACTGTCGGTTATGTATTGCAAGAGTTGTTAATGGTGTTCAAATGCGATAAAATCATAATTTTATATTTTTGTGAAATAGTGTTAGTTTTGTAGACGATACTTGTGAGTACAATTTACTCTTACGAAATAATCTTAGCTCTCATAGTTTTCTCACAAAAAGGTGTCTCAAAGTCAAAATTCACTTGTTACACTGCCATGCAAATAGTGAAAACCAACTGATCTACTTAAACAAAATAATTCACTGTGAACACAGGTTCTGCAATAAGAGAAAAAAACCCACAACGTAATATTTTGAATGCAAAAAAAAATGGCAAAAATACAGAAAATATTGCAAGTTCAGCAATTTTTTTCAAATACAAAAACAGTTCGGCTGTTTTCGAATGCATTTATTATGTAACCCGTAGTAGGTTATTTGACTGTAAATTATTTCACGTACGTAAGTCTATTGGTTTTCACTATTTGCATGGTAGCAGAACATGCAGATTTTGACTTTGACGCACCGTTATGAGAAAACTATGCCAGCTAAAATTGTATCGTAAAAGGAAACTGCACAAACACTATTTAATATAAATATAAAATTATGACTTTATCGCACTTGAACACTCTTAAACGTACAATGTGCGACAATTATGATACCATAGATGATATGCTATTGCTTCCTTATGCGTAAATATTCTATAGATGGACACGTGTGAAATTACGCATTGGTGATAGCATATACGATGATCGTTATCCGATGCAGTTTCACGCCTTTGTCCTGTTTCAGCCTACACGTCGTTCTCTGGAAGTTTCGTAGCACAATATATTTCAAAAGTCTATAGATTCGCCTGATGTTTGCTATTAATCGATCGCTAAGGACATCTAATTTCCACAGAAACATTTCGTGGCATGTTCTATTTCAAAACCAGTAGCAAAGCATGGATAATTTTCAAGGGAAACGGTGGGTATTATAGACACGACTCTTGGAGCTGTGTGTGAAACCAATACACTAGTAGCGACATGAAGATTCTTTATCCATTATCGAGCAAGAGACGCGGAACGAGATCTCCAGTAACACGACTACCCTCACTGCCTAATACTCTATTGGCAGAGACGATTATTTTGGTGAAATGAACTTTGCACAGTTTTGTTTCGATGCCTCATCGTGCAGACCTGCAGCTCTGCTTCATCGTCAGTGAGTGGATGTTTTAATTTAACTCTCAGCGTCTTGGGATTCTACCGGCAAATCACAGACGTGTGACATAGCAGTAACATTATTTCTAATTGGCATGGACAACTAAGTGACGCCTTAGATTTTTAAATGTTTGTTGCAGTGGGAGTTGACAATTATAATTTATTGGTTTGAGGACATACGCCATTGCTCAATTTTTACTGATCAAACTTGTGTTGAATGACAAAATACAAAGAACAAAAAACACATACAAAAACAATTTAAGAATCAGATTCCCAAATTAAAAAATTAAAAAAAAAAGTTGGAAATAGACAAAAAAACCAGTGAACAGTAGACAACAGACAACACAACACAAGTCAAAAACAACGAAAAATTCAACGTTTCAGGAATTGCGATCTATTCCCGTCTTCAGGCTGAGACACAGCTGGTCGGAACACCAATATGCAAATGAAGTTCGCCTCCTCACAAAAACATGCTGCCAATACCATCAAGCAGACCTGCAGGTACGCATTTAAGGTAATGATTCAAGTTGATGATAAACTACTTTCACAAAAAATCAGTGGCTCTGTCCAAACCATTGGCCATGTCCGACAGAGAACATGAAAACCACGCGAACAGAGTGTATAGTAGGATCTAATGCCGCTTCTATTGAAATACGACCACGCTTCACCACTGTTAAACACATTAAAGAGCCCGCCTGTTGGTCGTGTGGTAGTGTGAATGAGGCACGGTGCCAAGGGCTATGTTGATAGGCTCATCTGGTGCGATATCGCCTCTACCGCAAGACACTGAAACGGCGTGCATTGATATCGTAGATCACTCGCCTGACTGACAGTTTCAGTGGTGACTCCATCTTTTTATCGGTGAAAATTTTCAAGCAAAGTCCAGTGCATTCTTCTATGGTAGTTTTACACTAATCACGTGAGTAGTTTCTCAGATATCATGTTGAAATAGCTGTTTTTAGCCATTTTGGGGTGCTCCGAAATAATTTTTCTAATCGTCCTGATGCTTTGAAATCACCCTTCCATCATCGTGTGAAGTGAATTTTCTTTTCGTACATTTACACAATAGTGGAATAGTTTCGTAAAAGAACCTATTTACGAACTCGCTGCAACGTATTTTAAGAGTGTGGTAGGCGAGGCTCTTAAGCTCATTTGCATTTTAACGACTGGATAGTTGCATTTCTTTTTGTCTTTCTTGGATCTCTACCTACAAATATCGGACTTTGCTATCGCAATGACCTTGCTATAATTCGTCCAATCAAATAAGAAATGTATCCTCAAAAAATTCTCGGTCAGTAACCAAATGAACTCCTTCGGACGTACACTAAATCATTGAAACCTAACTTGCGCGAAAATGTTAACTATAACGTGTATCAAATTTGTAATGGAAACAATAAGCAAGTTTTGGATGTCCCTTACTATTGGATCTTCACACTAAATTGAGCGAACTTTGAACCCTCTCAATAAGCGTATTAACAGGGATGATTATCGTGAATGGTGGCCTCAGTCGTAAATTTTACAGATTGGTGAAATATGTACGCTGTGCTTATTACAATAATTATGACATGCAACCAGAAAACATAAAAATTGGCGGAAAAAACTAATGGACTGAAGTGAAAAATAAAGAAGGCTCAGTCAACAAACAGCCGTTTTATACTACGGACTGCACCTGGCTTGGAAAGCGTTGTAGATATATTTGTAGAAATCGCATGACTAAAATACAGTTTGAAAAAATGGCGGTATTGTCTAGTTGGGATAATAGAAATTCAATTATTAACCGATCATAAACCATGCAAATGACCTATAGGTGAAATACCGTCATTCACGTGCAACACGACAACGATCACTGCCAAGATGATGCTTTGATCTCTCCAGCGGCAATGGCTGCCTCTAATTCGTTTGTCTTACATATCGGCGATTCAGGGAAATCCATTGCTGTTGGAGAGCTCAAGCTTAAAAAAAACACCCCTCATGGCAGAGTTACCCATCAAAGACCACGGCATTCTACTACAGCAGCTATAGTTAAGCCTTATTTTTCTACAAATCTATGACTTATCCTCTTATTTTTCAATAAAAAAAAACTAAATAAATATCGTATGGGGAGGGTATCAGAGGGTCAGGTTATCACATCCCGGTTTGCAGACTTACGATTGGACGACCTTAGGCATCTGCTTACCCTGGATGATGACATTAGGTGAGGCCCTACAATAGAAAGGCGCTGAAATGATAAGAACAAGAATACGTAAGATATCCGAGAACAAAAAACCTATTTGTCGATGTAACAGTTTTTCCAAGCAAGAACCCACCCATAGTTTACGACACCTCGTTCCAATACATTGTCTGCCCTATGTGGCAACACCTCGTGCGATGGTCCAGGAGAGGCACTTGACCTTGGCGCGGGAGGGCGTAGCCGGCCCTTGTTTAAGACATCAAACCACAGATGGCGACAGGGAATTATATCATCGCGGAAGACCGTCGCAGGGACGAAGTGGCGAGTCACGACGAGCTCACCTGCGCCGCTGCGGCAACAGCGCGTCTGTTCTCTCAGCATCCAATGAATACTTAGGAACACAGAAGCGAAACAGCCGGTAGGTAGAGCCAGTGATTTTTGGACAGAAGGATTTTGTGCCAGCTTGTTTCATTGCTTTATAAGTGCACATCTGCATGTCTGCTTCATGGTTATTGGCAGAGGGTCTTTGTGCAGATGCGTCACTCATTCGACTGTGCCAATCGGAATAAGGCTACTGCGACACCACGCGTCTGTGATTTGCGAGTAGAACACCAAGACAAGGGAGAATTAAAACATTGAATCACTGACCGTGAGCAGAACTGTAGAAGTAGGCTACACATAAGGGATTGAAACAAGTTAGTGCAATCTTTTCACAAAAAAAAAAACTGAACAGCAGACTCATTCACCCCCCCCCCCAAATTGACTTCGCTGGCCAGCAAAATGGCGGAAACACTTACCGCCAATCAGCGTACAGCGGCTGCCCTGCTAGCCGGCAGCAAGGCCAATAGGATACCTTCCGTAACAAACTGGAGGCAAACAGACACGGGTTTGGTATCAAAGCTTCGGGCAGCCAATAGTCATCGGAGTTCACTCGTATCACATAAGCCGTCACGTCTGTTCACATCTGTATTACTATTTAATCTGTGCCGCCGTCAACCTTGTTTCCAATTACTAGGGACCTGAAACATTCGCGTTTTCTCTTAGGCACAAGCTAGAATCCCACCAACTGTAAGTTCGTATCACTTTTACAATTCCTTGACTTATTTGACACCTCGTTTAGGTCGTTGAGCTGCTGTTTGCTTGAGTGCATATATATTCTGGAAGGCTAGCCTTGCTAGCTATCCGCGAATTTTTCCTGCCTCTACCAATTACTGCCAATTTGGTGAGAGAGAAAATTCCCTTGGCTTATATATTTTCCGGTTATTGTTTATGTTATCAAGCAGACGGTGATTAACTGAGAAAATTACGCCTCCTTTGTGTTTCTTACACACAGAAATACACGAACGCAGTGGCGTAATGTGGAGTGTTCCAAGGTTTGCTGTGATAAGCAACATTGTAGCCTCCAATTTTGGGTTTTATATTAAGTGTATACAGTGGTCTTCTCTCAACTTTACAACAACAAGTGACGGACGGATAATAATTGGCTGGGAGAAAGCCACTGCTTAAAAACCCTCACTTTACCGTGTTAACTGCATTTAATATTTGTTTTCACTACGTAAAGGATGTCCGCCATGTGCTTGCCTTGCCGACCCTACCCGGACGGACGCATAAATCCAGCCTGAACGACTGGGCAGAGTTCCAGAGCCCTGCCCCGTTGTTGAATCACCGTCATTTGCATAAGGACCTTCCTCCCCCACTCTCCTCCCCCTAACTCACACACATTCAACACACACATCCCCGCGGCGAACCGAGGCACGTCTTCATAAGGCGCGCGCGTGGGCAGGGCCCGTCTGATTGAGAGGTCAGAGTTCGTCACGAGCACAACTTCCTGTCGCGGATGTGGCCGAGAGCGCCGGCACGCGTATGTGCAGTCTGACACTCGCGAATACTGCGCGCTGCTGACATATGTTTGTTCAAGTGGGACTGGAGAATATTAGTGAGAACACATGCCATAGATGAGATCCAAAGTCCATAAATACAGCCACTCACTAATTTTTTGACAAAATAATGTCGCAACAATTTGTTTCAGCGTCTTACGTGCTCACATGCGGCTCTTCTTCATGATTGTTTTCAGCGTGTCTTTGTGCAGACATAGATTATTTTGCTGTACCAATGAGAATAAGATAAGGGCGGTTTGTTGCAAAATTCTTTTCACATAAAGGCAGTGGCACCATCCATACTCTAGCGGCATTGTGATGTGCCAGAGGCGACTGTCCAGAGGGCGGGTAAATGCTTGACATTCCGTGATATTCGCTACAGCGAGAAAGAGAATCCGTAGTAAGGATGGGAAACGGCCGTGGAAGAACAGGTCTGGACACTCGCCTGGAAACTTGACCTCCTAGTTGTTTGGCTGCTGTTCGCCAAGTTCACGATAATGCTTTAGCGCTGCAATCAGGGCGGTCGGGTTCAAACTCCGCCCACTTCCCTCCCACTAAGATAAACAATTGATCAAAACGTGTTTTTTTATCAATTTATGAAATACTTCCTTCGCTCACAATCCTAAAGCATGGTTCCAGCAATCTTTATTTACTTTGTACTGTTAACAATGGAAAAAGTGCGCGGAGTGCGCCAAAGATGCACAACACTCTCGGTAACTTAGTGAACTACAGCCAAATAACAAGGGTGTCAAGCAAAACACATTGGTAGATAGGCGAGTGTCTAGACCTGTTCTTCTACGACCTTGGGATGGGAAGAATACGGAGGTGTGGATTCTCTTTTTCGCTGCAGCGAATGTCACGGATGGGTAGACGTCGCTTCCAAATTGCCGAAATTTTTCGCGATTTCGAGCAGTCCGTCGCGTTGTTGCTCTACGGTCACGAGATGGCAGGGGTTGCAGTAGTGTTCGGGAGTGGCGCGTGCAGCGGCGATTAGGACCACTACAGTTCTTTATCGCCATCCTTATTGCATCCGTTTTCTGCGATGCTACGATGTGGTCTTGTTGTCTGGTTTTTGTGTTTGTGTTCCTATTATAGCAAACCGATGTAGAGTTTGTCCTTCCTCCCCCAGTAACTTATATATCAGAGGCGAAGCGTAGATGAATTTTAAGCAAGAAGTGCCAAGCAATGAATAGAAATCTGCACATTTCACTTTATTATTTTGCTGCATGCTCGAAATTACTGGTCTTTACTCAAACCGAACACACACTGTGATGGTATTGCCTCCCGAGCTGTCCTACCTTTGTGTGCCCGCATCACAGGATAGTGGACATTTTACAGTTGACCTTACATCGTTGGTTGGAAAAGTCCTTCAGGTGTGCCTTGAAAACTGTCGGCCAACAGCTGTCAGAAGTCAGATGAGTACACAGTAGTTTTGAGTTCAACCTGCTGTCACATAACGAAACGGAAATTTGCAGGTCTCTAACAATGACTAGACCTGAAAATGTCACGTTTTTTTAGGCGCAAGCTAGAGTTCAAGCAACTATAGGTCTGTGTCACGTTCACAATTGGCCGTTGACTTTCTCGACACTTACTGGAAGTAACCGAGCCAATAATAAAACTATAATTGAATACATGCCCATATGACTGTCAGCGAGCAGCTAATAAACAGCTGCTGTCTACACAATTTCACATGTATTCTTGGGGGCTAACCTACAGCTCAGTGACCCCGCGAATTTTTCCGGTCTCTAACAACGGCGGTATGCAAGTGTGTGTTGTCAATGGCAGTTTTAGACTATTAGAGGTTGATCCACAAATTTGCCAGTACCGTGCAATAGGAAACGAAACGAACGAATTATTCAGTAACACGATATCGGTCACCGCAAATGATGGTTGTGTCTGGCAGTTGCGTTAAGGTCATGTGCCCAGGGATTATATAGTCGGATATGATAAACTAAATAGGGACACCTGTTTTTCGCGAAAAGAATTTTGCCCCACTTTGTTTCATTACGTGCACATCTGCAATTCTGCTTCATGGTTATTGGCAGCGTGTATATGTGAAGAGCCGTACTTCATTTGACTGAGACAATTACAATAACGTTCCTGTAACACCACACGTCTGTGATTTGCCGGTAGAATCTCAAGGCTCGTGAAAGTTAAAATATCCAATCAATGACTACTAAGCAGAATTGCAGACGTGCACGCAAGGCACTGAAAAAAGTGGGGCAAAATTATTTTTGCGAAAAACAGGGTCCCTAGGCATCACTTATTTGACTGTGCCAATCAAAATAAGGTTACTGCGGTACCACACGACTCTGATTAGATTGTAGAATCCCAAGACTCTGAGAGTTTAAAACATCCCATCACTGACTACCATGTTGATCCGGGTTCAACTTCCACTGGCGGGTTTTCTTGGGACAGTCCGGTTTATCGTGACATTCATATAGCATCGCTTCTCCAAAATAGGACCTCCATGTCAACCGCCAGGGTTTGGCAGACGCGTACAGGTGATCGTTTCTGAAGTCTGTCACATCTGGCGTGTGATGCCTCTCCCTCAATTACCCTACCCTATGCTATTTATCTCATTTATTTACATTATTCAACTCCATGAAATAACACTAAATCAGAGAAACGTAACATTAACCTCTAGTGTCGATATTATAGCTGTTGCGGGTGGAGGTGGCCCTGCCCTCCATCGCAGCAGACCAATAACAAAGTACGTTTATGTACGGTCGTATGATGAGTTCCGTGTGGACAGGTGAAACAAATGCAGGATGAATAAGGAAAGATAAGCAACTAATGATGAAGTTGAAATTCTGGTACCAGACAGACTAAAAATAAAAATCTGGTAATATTCACGAATTTTGGTACACACGAATATGACTATTTTTGCGGCTTAAATTTTTTCATTGCCGATATAAGTCACAATGCTTGACAGTGCCAAATTAAAATAAAGGTGTTCATTTTCAAGAGTAAATTATTTAACTATCAGCTTTGCAGGTGTTGAACGGCGGCGGCCTAATTGCCAGGAATAAAAAAGGGGGTTTGTAATACAAACATAACTTTATAACTTAAGCCAATAAGTCAAAATAGACTATAAAGAGTTATTTTCAAAGCAACAGGAAATTTTATTACTGTTTTGTTGGCAATTTTGCGAAGAAAATATCTGGTACCTGGTGACAAGAGACTGATTCTTGTACAAATACCAGATTTCTGGTACATCTGGCAACAGTGCACTTGCTCGTAGTCGTTACGCTTGTTGCCTGTCAGAAGCGATGATGGCGCACTGTAATTTAGACCAGTGTCGAAGAGTGTTAAATACCATGTACATTAAGTGTTGTGCAACGTGGTGGGCAGTCGCTTGAAAGACAGGCGAGCCACCGCGATCATGATAGATGTTTGCCCACTCGGCGCGCCAAGGGCACCGGAGACTTGAACGCACGGCCCCACGACAGCAGCTCGCCTTATACGGCAAGCCGCACAAAAGACATCCAAGAGCTGTTTCCAGAGGGGATAAGCAGCCTAATAATTGACGTTACCGCCGCAGGCGAACCAACGCAGCCACGCTCGCCAAGCCAGCTAAAGCTCAAAAGAACACAAACGCCTATTACAACGTCAGCAGGTTTTGCATTGAGCCTGAAATAATGAGTATTCGGTGGGCTATCACAATTTTTATTTATTAATTGGTTGTTCTTCGTCCTTCAAACAGCCTCATGCGTTTGGTAGAGGTACAGCGGCAAAGAGGCTAGGGCTTCTTTAAGGAATCATCCCAGCATTCACCTGGAGTGATTACGTAAAACCCTGGAAAACCAAATCAGGATGGCCGGAGTCGGGGAATCAAACCCGGGTTTTTCCGAAAGCGTGGTGAGTGTTTTACCACTGCTCCACCACGCTCGGAGCTCTTGAAGGAACGACAGTTTTTATCTTAGTTCGCTGAGTTTTTAACGTACTATTTGCAGAAGTTTTGCTAAGCAATTTAGCTTACAATTACATCATCCCATTTAAAACTGGAAAAGATTCGTCTACGGAGTGATCAAACGGAACTTACTACAAGTCAATTTATTCTCGTAGTAACAATATGTAAATACACTTCCATCCAACATTTTCATATATTTGATAAAAAGGAAACGCAAATCAAAGGAAACAAAATTAGACATAATTACCTTAAATTTATTATTTTAACAATTGCGCTCAAATGCATAATGAATCCCTACAAACGCAGTGGTCTGTAAAAGATAAGTGTTGCACATAATATTTTTTGATTTTTCTGTACATGTTGAAAATGTTATCATTACGAGCAAAACACGTAAACTTATTGTCAAATGTTCTGTTAAGTACGTACTTAAAAATTGTTACAAATATTTTTAATGTCTAAGAGCGAGTGAATTATGTGTTCGATGTAAAACAAAATACACTTCAGTGGAATGTCATATTTTACACATTTTTGTACGTTTACAAAAAACTGAAATCTTCAATGCCACAAATAACACAGTGACTACTACAAATAACATTGTAAAATTTACAAGAAATTAGTTGTAGATATACAGAAATATTGCAACATCTGTATATTATATTGTGTCATTTCTTATAACATTCACAAGAAATATAAGGTACACTATAGGAATGAGGCGTCCATTATATACCTCGCAGTTCCAAAAGGACTACGTACATTACCGGACCATGGTTTAGTTTCGTACAGTGATGACCAGGATTTGTGCACTTTTGTAACTCATTCTATAAAATTTACATTCATTTACGAATATTGTTTCAATGTATCTATAGAATAAACCGTAGGACAAATTAGCACATCTGTAACCGCACTTGTATTTTTTTTTGCTTGTAGTTTATTATATTGGAGTTGGTAAAAATACACTTGAACTGTAGTTTGTAATGAGCGCACTGAAATAATTTCTGCTGGCTAAAATAGCATCACGTTTAATACATATTTTTTCTACTTAATATTTGCGGGAGGGTACGTCTGTCGTTTTAACCGACCGCTTTTTCTATTTTCCTTATTACTACTGTCCTTGTTTCGAATACCACTGCAGCCAAAATTATTTATCAACACGTGTGTCGGGGATTGTTTCCGAAATGTAAGCGGGAATTATTGGTACTGTTACAAACATAAGTAATTTTGCTTGCAGCACGAGCAATCATAGCCTATTTTAAATTGAAAGAGTTATAGCGATAAGTAGAAATCCTGAATTGTCGCGAAAATATTTTCACGTCAAGTTGTTTCAAAGGCTAGCAAGCACATCTTCAGCTCTGCTCAGTGATTTGATGTTTTTACTTTCAGGGTCTCGGGGTTCTACTTGCAAATTACAAACGTGTGTTGCCTCAGTAACCATATTCTGATCGCCATAGCCAAACGTAAGACATTGAAAGAATTTGATACAAAAATATTTTCGTGAAAATTCAGGATCCCTAGCGATACGCTAACAAAAAGAACTGAACAACTTTTGCCAAATATTTTTTATAAAAATTTAGACTCGGTCGCTTGTATACTTGAGATTCGCCTACTTTGCCGCGGTGGTCGAATGGTCAGACCATTCGCCTCCCACCAAGGCGATCCGGGTTTGATTCCCTGAGGGTTCGGTCCCCGGATTTTCTCATGCGGGAATCGTGCTGGGCGACGCAGTTGGTCGCTGTTTTTTTTTGCGAGGACCTCTAGATTCCCCCACCCTGTTAATACGGTGCTGCTCCATACTCACCTCATGTCATCCCTCACCAATGCTAAAGTACTCAATGTTAAGCGCTGATCAAAATCTCGCACTCACTTACTAACTAACCTGCAGAGAAAAAAACAGTACGCACTGATTTAATGTATTACCAGCTATGCACAGGCTCAACAGAAGGTTATGTGAACAAACGCTTGGTTGGTTGTCCATGTTCTTTTTTATGGTGTCTATACACTGTAAATAATTTTGTACTTTTACAAAGAAACTCTTTGAAAGCACAGTTGCCAAAGAAATTCCTTGTAAAATTACAATGGTTGTGCTTGTAATAAAATAAAAAGTATTACAAGTTTAGCAGAACTTTTACATGTGGGCATTTCTCTGAACACTTTGGGATAGAGGTCTTATAATTATAAATAAAAGAGTTTAATTTCTTATTGACTTACTAACTCACGAAGCTTACAAAAATACACAAAACAACAATAAACTACAACTTTCACAACACCCTTAATTATACACACAATTACTAATGTGTCACAGAAACATTAATTAACTTGGACAGTCAAAAAACAAAAATTATTACCATTATTTAATTGAAGACAACAACAAATCACAATCATAGTTCAGTCACATATCCAATTAACAGTCTCTAAAATAGTGACAATGTACAAACTTATCAGTCCGAAGTGGTGATGGCTCACCATGTACTGAGCAGCACCCCGAGAGTATTACAGTCTTCACTCTTGAGGTCTTCGGTTCAACCACGTCGCACACCTCCTTTCTGTCCGCCGACCTGCAGCAGCAGTTTTCTTGTTTCACCCAATACTTCTCCGGAGATGTGTGCCTGCAGCATCAGAGTAGACTCTGACGTCACCAAGATGTCTTCAACAGCCTCTCTCCACAAGCGTAGCACCTTCTTCTAGAATGACCAATAGCGAACTCACCCAAATCTGTCGATTCGGGGTTTATATACTCGGGCCAAACTCTGGGGATTCATATAATTGCAGGGGTCTGAAAATAGACATTAAATCATGCTTCGGACGTGACTTGAGCCTCGTAGGCTGGTCTCGTAGGGTTAAGGCGCAGTTGAAACAGGTCTCTACGACGTAGTTCATCGGGATTTCCACCATGAGACAGCTCGGCTTGAGAGTCATGGGCTAGCCCATAAGGCGTTTCGACACAGCCTCCAGCCACCCAGCCTGCAGAAACAGCATGAAACAATATGTTTGTAAAATTACAAGGAATAGTCTCGTAGTTGTACTTTCAATAAGGGAAACAATAAATTTAAATGCTCATTGTACTTCATAAATAACACTTAACTTATTTATCAATTATCTTTTGATTAAAGGAGGTTTACATGAAATTAAAAAAAAAAAAATATTGGAGGCGCTATGTTTCGAACCACTCTCCCCGCGCTTCGATTCTACGCATCTTACCCCTCCCCCACCCTCACCCCCACCACCGAATACTGTGAATTCTGGACCGTTCAGTCTTTATTTATTTATATACATTCACTGTATAGTTCAGTAATAATTCTTTCTTTTAAAGCACGCAATTAATATAAACATTCATTTTTGTCCAGAAAAATGCTTTTCAGAGGTTGTGTTGTTTACGCAAGTAGTTTCCGGCGAACCTATGATTTTGGCAGACTACACATTTTTTCTAAAGTTTTTTTTGGCAAGCAAAATCCTTTTAACGTTATAAATTAATAATTTTACAAGGAAAATTTTTCAACATTTACAAAAGTTTGTACAACTACACAGAAATGCATTGTCAAATTTTACAAAAAAAAATTACAGTGCAGGAACTGTCGGTATAGGTACAAAGAATTCCTTTGTAGTATTACAAAGTTTACCTTTGTAACTTTATAAACTAACGATCTTTGTAGAATTTACAATTTTTTTAGAGTGTACAGTTGCAAGGTTTAACGTACAGTTAAACATCCGGGAATTTTCTGTCTGTTATATAGAGATACATATTTTCGCACGCAATTTAAACTCATTATTTAGGTGTATCTCGACTAAGTTTATTAATACCAATGAAATTAAAGTTCAATGTATCCTATGGTAATCATCAACAAAATTAACAAATCACGAACATCACAAAAAGTTCGACCATTTTCCGAATCCGTGTTACAACTTTTGTTCATTTGGGGTCCTGATGTTGATGGTTATTTACGTTCTTAGTCATGCCCTTATTTTTTTTCTGTTTTTGTGTGTTGTAATTGATTTTTCAATGTCGAACACAAACGTCAGTTGAAATTTCTTAGGCATACACAAAATTATATTTTTTCAATTGACGTAGCAGCAAACATACGTTTTTCTCCTATTTTAGTATATTTTATTTTCACTTGGCCATGGACTGTTTGAAATAAACTGCAGGATAAGTTGTCAGCACTCAAATATGAAGGCGTCATTGCTCAGTAAAATAAATTATTGTTCTCGTGAAGGAAGGTTATTTCCTGCATTACCAAACAACATTTTCAAAGAGGTAAGGATTTAAAACAAGTTTCCTAGTATGATTGGCGTCTTTACTTGGCACAAGGTCGGCTAGAACTAGCCCCATGGCCAGAAGAGCGTCTCTCTTAGCTGCACCTAGAAATCTAGTCTATTTTGTGTTTGCTAGGCACCAACAACTAACGTCAGTGCCGTGATCATCGCAATACAACAACATTAGAAAATAATGTTCTAATGACTGGATCTGGGTGTCGAACATTGTTACATTGCGTGGGAATTTTTTTTCGAAACAATTTCATGTCTTCACAAATAACTGGTCTAGGAAAATAAAACATTATTCAGAGAAAAGTTGTTGGTACTTCGCCTGTTCTGTACATATGAGTAGTCCAGTTCCAAAACTCTCCTTGTCCATCACCAAGGAAAAATTATTTCTGAGCAGTTTTGTGTAGCTTTTAAACGTGTGCTAAAGTTGACGTGATGATAGTTTCCAAAACTCGCCTTATTCAATAACAGATAAACTTTGAAAAACTGCTTTGGCCGTGTCACAAATGGGCTCGCAAATCAGTTTTTCGTGATTTGCTCAGTTTTAGTGAAAGTTGACAAGTCGAGTTTTGGAACTGGACTCTGTTTATTAAACCTTTCAGACATACATTACTTTATATATTCAAATGATGTGTCAAAGGAACAGTTTGATAATCATTATAGTTTTACATTAACTTTGCGTTGCATTGTTACACATGAAGTACGATATTTCTGATCGATCACAGTGACACGAACAATTCGAATAATTACTACTGCCCAATTTCTCAAATCATTGAAGCGACAAGTATGAAACTAAATACTTTAGGCACTGAGCATTGCTCTGTACAGATGAGGCCATAAATATACTTCTTCAGCCACATGTACATAATTGTTAGGGACCGGACGTTTTCGCGAAAATATTTTTGCCCCCCTTTGTTTCAATGCCTTACATGTTACTTACTGGTTATTGGCTGTGTTGTTAGTGCAGAGTCGTCTTTAATTTCGCTGTGCCAAACACATCAAGGCTAACTGAGACACCGCACACGTCTGTGACTTGCGTATAGAATCTCAAGATGCTAGGAGTCGAAACATCCAATCACTGACCACCCCCGGCTCCCGCGCTGCACTGCCGCATGTAAAACTGGGCATCCACTAAACCAGCAGCCAATGAACAAGTATCTAACGACATAGTAGGCTATACACAGAACTGTGGAGTACAGCCGGCAGGTCTTTGCTGGACACTGTAATGTTTCTCTAGTCGTTGATAATATTAATGAAAAATTTCTCCCATTTAAATGATCTTTCTATAGACGGTTCGGGGTAAAGTGAGCACTAAAAAAAACCTGCTTAAGTTCTACTTTCAGCGAATTTGTATCTTTCCGCGCGTAACGGCAAACGACGGGAAATGTCTACTCTTCGAAAACATCATTTGATGTTTGCGCGTGCAAGATAAAGTGTGCAAAACGGTAGGAACCTATACGGTTCGATAAAAAAAGTCAATTATTTATATAAAATACAACTATGTCGATTTTGATTGATTTTGTTTCATTATTGTTGTATTTAACTATGAAAATATAAGGGACTATTTTGTGTAATTTCGCTGCCAACCATGAAAGGAATAAGGCAACTGTTGTTAATGTTGAAGTATATGCACAAAGGCCTAGTGATATTTTTCAGAGGTTAAATTTTTAGTGCTCACTTTATCCCGAACTTAGAGTAAATATAGGGTAGAGGGAGTATCCTCTATACAGCTGCATACGGAATTGTGTGTTCAACATGTCACGTGACTTTAGTGAAATATGCGCGGGAGGTTTGAAATAACATTGAGAT
>PNEQ01056492.1:55792-73931 GCA_003012365.1 Medauroidea extradentata
TTGGTTCCTTATGAATTTATGAACTAAGGAGAGTATACTACCATTTTATCGCATAGTATAATTGCGTAGACATTTCAGAACGACAAATGTAAACAATGTCGCCACATTACTGTTTTCCTTAACCCAGCTGTTTTTAGTAAAAAGTAAATATTAGCTACGTACTTACTATAAGGTTTTGAACCGAGATCTCGGTGACACCCCATGACTAAATATATATTCTGGAAGGTACGCCATGAGTTTCAAACAACACGACTGCATTTTTACGACAAGAGAACATAAATAAACAACACCAAACTCTCGAGACCATGTTGGACACACATTTGTGACGTCATGCTCCCTCTACTATATATTACCTCTATGATCCCGAACGACCTATACGTGTTAATTAGAAGTGAAGATTACTTGGTTAACACTTAAGGGTCCTCCCTACTTGCGCTTCAAATGCGTTGCAGCGAGTTACGGCTATTCATTTTTGACGCAACTACTTAACGAGCAGTAAATCTACGAAAAGAACACGTGCTTCAAACTATGTTGCTATAGATTTGAGAGTTCGGCACGTTTATTTTAAACATTATTTTCGGGCCCCTCAAAATGGCAAAAAAATAGGTTGGTGGCTGAATGGGCTGACCATTCGTATCCCATCAAGGCGATCCGGGTTCGATTTCCGGCAGGGACGGTCCCCAGATTTTCGCATAAGGGAATCGTGCCGGACGATGCCGCTGGTCGGCAGGTTTTCTCGGAGATCTCCTGTTTCCCCCGCCCGTTCATTCCGGCGCTGCTCCATACTCACCTCATGTCACCCTTCACCAGCGCTAAAAACTTCGATGTTACAGTACTTACACACACAAACAACAGTCTATCTAGGGAGGCCCCTTAACATCTAGATCTTTAGCGCAAGTGAGGGGTAACATGATAGGAGTATGGAGTAATGCCGAATAAAGGGCGGAGGAAACGTCAGATCCCCGAGAAAACCCGCTGACTAGCGGCATCGTCCGGCACGATTCCTACATGCGAAAATCTAGGGACCTACCCCGCCGGGAATCAGATCTGGATCGCCTTGGGGGTAGGCAAGTAGTGATACTTATAGGTAATGGTAAATCGCAAGAATTTTTCCTGCCACCGTATTTTGCAAAACAGTGTACCGACCTCCATCATGTACGATTGGAGGATGGTTATGTAGTTGTTTCAAGACGAATAACGAATATTCAGTTGCGGCTAACCATAGTCTTAAACTACTTGTATATAGGATAGGCTGCTGCTCCAGTGAGTGGCCAGTTGTACATATGACAGTGAGCGTTTTGAAGAAAGTCTGCAATTGTTTCTCAGTCCTTAACAACGAGTTTCAGTAAAAACAACCCAATCGAGAAAGTAATGAACGTGTATAGAAGTTTGAAATCTAACGTTTCTCAAATTATTTCCCGAAATAGCCGGGTATCTAGTTATCACTAGTCTCGTCAGATGGAGACACGCTAATAATTAAAGAAGAACTGCAGCTTTGGACATGTTTTATTGAAGCTTAGGAAACAGACAACTTGCCCCGTGATGTACCAGTGACCCCAGCAATAATTCACAACAACATCGGTAGAGCCACTGACTTTTGGTGAAAAGAAATTTTGCATCCACTTTGTTTAAATGTCTTATACGCACATCTGCAGATCTACTTCATAGTTATTGGCAGCGTGTCTTTGTGCATAAGCGTCACTCAGTTGGATGTGCCGTTGAGAATAAGGTTACTGCGATACCACACGTCTGTGATTTGCAGTTAGAATTCCAAAAAAGCTGAGAGTTAGATATGCATACATCCATGAAGCAGAGTTCCAGACATGGAAGACATTGTGAAAAGTGGGTGCGGGAATTTTCTCACCAAAATCACTGGCTCTAAACATAGGTCACTATTTTTAGTTGTGCATTTTTTTTCTTTCTACATAGCAACTGTGTACAAGGAAGTCCTTGTACTACATTAATTACCCTCATTCTGTAGAGACCTGCCAATAAGGTGGGAAGGTCATGAAATCTAAAACCGTCGCATTAGCTCTGTAACGCAAGAGATTGTTACCTACTGAGGCCCTTGGTGGTGTCCGAATGGTCAGTCAATTCGCCTCCCACCAATGCGCTTCTCGTTCGATTCCCGGTGGTTGTAGTTATCTGATCCAGACGTTTTAAGGGCGTGTCAATCAAGCCATAACGATCCCTGTGAATAAGTCGGAATTATTTTCGAGTAAATATCAGAACATGAAAAATTAGTTAAGGTGGTGGACAATGGTAAAACACTCGCTCGAATTTGGGAAGGCCCAGGTTCGATCCCCGGTTCCTGCCATCCTGATTTCGGTTTTCCAGAGTTGTCTAAAATCACTTCAGGCAAATTCTGGGGTGCTTTCTTAAAAAGGCCTTGGCCTACTCCCACCCCCTTTCCACGTGTACTTCTGCTAAGGGCTTGCGTTGTTCCAGGCCACGTAAAATTACTAAATAATAAAAATAATAATTACGTTAAAACACCAGCGTTACAAATTTAATGTCAACCCGTTAAGAGATGTCCCCTGATGTATCTGCTATGTTGTAAAAATTACCTATGCAACTATTTTCCGGAGAAATTATCTTTTTTTTTTTTCACTGTGAGCTGTTGCAAGGTTAAACTAAGTGAATTAACTACAATATTAGTTTTTCCTGACAGCCTTCAGCACTGAGAGTGGGAAGTCGGTAAACAAGCAATGGCCTCGTTTCGTGACCTACGGGTCCCTGTGACAGACAACCTTGCCTCGGCGCGTAATACGTTAAGGATAGGACTACGCCCCCTCGTGTTTAAAAAAAAAATGAAAAATTGTTTGACATATAGGGTAAGGAAATTATGCATACATGTAAGTAAATTTTCCTGGCAAGTGTAAAGGCAAATTCAGTGATATAAGGTTTTGGGACAGGATATTTCACGCCCAAGATTTTGGTTCCAGCTTGTTTCGAAGTCTTATGTATACATCTACAGCTATGCTTCATGAGTATATAGTTTATGGCAGGAAAACTTGACTGTTTGCTGGGTTTCTACGCACGTTAAGCACATCAAATGTTACTGACTTTCGCTTGTACATGCAGCTGTTACCTTATTTGACTAGGCCAATAAGAATCCCGCTGTTGTAATACTTGATGTCTGTTATTGGTCGTGTCAGGTGTACATAACCCAGTCATACACGTTACAAGAAACTACAGCGTTTTCAAGGGTATGCTTGCACGAAACATTTTCGCGATATACCATCCTCTCTAGTGATTGGTTGTTTTTTGACTGTCAGCGTCTTGCGGGTTCTGCCCGCAAATGACAGACGTGTGGTGTCGTAGCAACCTAGTTCTGATTGGCACAGTCAAATGAGAGACGTCATTGTACACGTCATTGTACAAATATACGCTGTAGAAAACCACGAAGCAGAGCGGACGACATGCACGTAGTCACAGAAAAAATCAAAGTTTGTACAAAATCCTTTCCCGAGAAAAATTTCGGTGGCTGCACATTTCACGTCTTGCCTGCGGTAAATACCTAGTTGTCAACTGGGTTCAGGTGACAAAAATGCATAGTTTTATAATTGTCCTACCTACTGTTAGTTTTGTAGACATTTGTTGTGATTATATTTTTCTTTTGTGAACATTTTTCAGACTCTCATAGAATTCTCATAGCAGAATGCCGTAGTCAAAATTTGCATGTCATAGGAACATACAGTGTGGGATCTAAGGGGAAGGGGGGCAGACTGCCCGGGCTTGGGAAAGAAACGGAAATAAATGTATAAAAAAAAATGATACAATACCTACCAATATTTAGACTTTTAGTAGTTTTATATATTTATATTTTTATTAACCTTGAACACCATGTATTGTTATAAATACAGTATTTACAATGAAAGGTACAAATAAAAAAGACCAACTGATTTAATCGAATGAAATAATTAACACTTAAATGAGATATTACAGGCCATATTCTGAAATATTTAAAAACACACAACGAAATGTGTTAATTAATGTCATAAATGCAAGCAAAATTTAGCGGAACTAATACGATTACACTTGGTAAAAATGCGCCACAGTAAAAACGACGTCTTACCTAAACGGCGCCATATTGACGACTCAAGAAGCAGGCTAGCCAACACGCTGTATAGAAGCTTCTTAGCCCAAGGCAGGGTTACCAACATCAAGAAATATAATTGTCGAAATGAGTCCACAATAACAAAAAAAAAGTACTATTTACTTACACATGTACACAACAAAATCACTTTTTATATGCAGTAAACGAAGAAAATTTGCCACATTTTTCAGATAAAAAAAAACGTTCTGTGTACTTAGCTATTGCGTGGCATGGTCGTGTGTTGCACAGAGGTGGAAGGGAGCTGCGCCATGTTTCGCAACTTCGCTGGTCGTCTACGGCGACCTGTGGGAGCCCAGGATACTCGGGGGTCGGCGCCGGTGTAACCGTCTATCGTGGCGCGGCCAGGCGTAATTGCGTGTTGGCTCGCTGTCATGGAGTCTGTCTCACAGCTGGAGAACAACATCTCTCGTCTCTGCACATCTCCCCCAACCTCCTCCCACAACACAGTACATTCCACCTTCACTCCTGCCCTCTACCCCATACGACGTCCTATCTCGCCGCAGTGTACAGGCTGTCCATCCAGAAACAAACGCATAATAATTCCTCGGCTAAATTGGAGTAGCACAATGTTTTACGACGACATTTTACGTGCGCAGTGTGGCAACACTACACGGAGATAGTTCCCCCCCCCCCCCCTTGCGCTCCACGGCTAGGTATTATTTCATGTACGTTACATCAAGTAAACGTAGAATCGTGTTAAGACTGCTAAGGATTTTATCCTGCACCTATAATATGCAGGTAAGAACAGGTATAGGTCGTTCACGATAAAGTGAGCCCTGCGTGAAGTTTTCTTTCAGCCGTTTTGCAGCCATCTTTACTATTTTTAATATGAAAACTTCCTTGTAGCTAAAAACTAGTTGAAACGTTTTAACACTAGCAAAAGTGAACATCTATTTTTAAATTAATTACAAGTTCTTCTGAGTGCTCAGTTTATAGTGAACAGGCTATAGTAAGATAAGTATGATATCTGTGGAGCGCAAGAGAGGACCAAGTACAGTGCTATGTTGTCACATTGTGCAAATAACATGTCATCGTACAACAATTTACCACCGACACTTTCGTCTCTCATTTAGCCCAGGATTCGCGAAGTGAGCATATTAGACGTGTACATAGAGCTGCAGAAGCGTAACAGTGTACGGTAGATTTAACTAGCCCTACTATACTTACACAGTTGATTACTTTAGCAGTTGACTTTACTTTCTCGTTCCTTTAAGTATTTCTGCAATACACAATTATGACGTGAAGTTAAAGTAACAACAATTTAAAGACAATTAAGAATCTCCCTTCGAAACTGAAAAAGTATGTTATTATATATTAGCTATAAAACGCATATTGTGTGAATAATTCAAAAACAAGTTTTGTAATGGAAAAAAATTCCCGTAATCTCTCTCTCTCTCTCTCTCTCTCTCTCTCTATATATATATATATATATATATATATATATATATATATATATATATACATATATAAATCATTTGCTGTTCGTTTGTCTCGCTTAAACTCGAGAACGGCTGGGCCGATTTGGTTGATTTTGGTTTTGAAATGTTTGTCGTAGTCCTGGGAAGGTTTAAACTGTGAGAAAATATGGAAAAATTGCGAGGAAGATAGTAAAAAAAACAATATTTTAATATTTTGATGGTTGGCATTGTTGATTTGATGGTTGTCATTGTTTGTTTGTTGCTTCGTACTTATATAAATCTGTGGTGCGTTCAGAAATTTTTATTGTTGTTGTTTTGGATTGTAGATAAAAAAACTTTATTGTGCTATTTCACACATACACAATATCTGTTTTGTTGGTATGAAAAAAAAAAAGTTGGTTGTTGAATGTTTATATTTCAGTTGTCTGTCGAACGTCAGACGAAAGGTTATAAAGTTAATGTCGTTAGGATAGGTGATACGAAGTTCACCGGGTCATCTAGTTGAAAATGAAATTGTAAATAGAAATGCTATTGGCGCAAATTATTGCTCACTTGCGAATACTTCAATAAAGTTTTACGGGATTTTTTATTCTGAATACATTTAAAACACATCGGCTTCATTTTTCAAGAAATCTCAGTACCGCATAGTAAAAATTATATTTATAAATAGCCTGAACACCTTGAGTTTGACTTTAGGTTTTCAGTTTTCCGAAAACGTAAAGTCAAGACTGCCTGATGTTAGATTTTAATAAATGAAACTGAAACAAAAATAATGATGACAAAATTAATAAATAAAAAATTCAAAATGTCGACACTACTTTCTCTGCAAGAGTGAGACACTGTCGAACATTTTATGAATCTAATTTTTGCTGTACCTTTTGATGTGAAATATACAATGGTAGAGTATAGAACACGCCATAGTTGGCAGTTTAAATGTAATAGGCTATGTAAAATTGTTTCATAATTTGAAAATTTAATAAGGAACTTGTTTCAATTAATTTTTAATTACTTAATCTAGTACCAAAATTTCCAACTACGTGATGGCCGCGGTGGCCGAATGGTCAGACCATTTGCCTCCCAACCAGGCGATCAGGGTTCGATTCCCGGCGGAGACGATTCTCGGATTTTCGCATGTGGGAATCGTGCCGGCGGGTTTTCTCGGGGATCTCCCCTGCCCCTTCATTTCGGCGCTGCTCCATATTCACATAATGTCACACCTCACCAGGACTAAATAGACTACCTCGATGTTAAGTGCTGACCAAAATCTCTCACTTACTCCAACCACGTCATACTTTTCACCCAACAACAGCAAAATGCACTGAAATGTGTGTGAATCCAGTAGCGAAGCCTAATTATAGGCTGTTCAGTATAAACTGAACACTCAGTAAAACTTGTAATTAATAAAAAAAAAGATGCTTTATTGGGCCAATAGATGTTAACTTTCGCAAGTGTTGGAACGTTTACACTGGTTTTTAGTTAAATAGAAGTTTTCATATGAAAAATAGTGAAGATGAATGCAAAACTGCTTAAGAAAACTTTATGCAGTGCTCATTTTATCGTCAACGGCCTATATTTTTAGGGCACTGTCTACCACAGAGCACTACCGGGATTAGGGAGAGGAAGGCAAATGTTTAATTTATTTATGTCGGACTAGTACCTATAGAACATACATATATGTGGCTTAATGCAGGAACAACCAATGTCAGTATACCATATTGTGATAATAAGACATTCTGTGCTTGATTAACACACGATATATTGACATTGGTTGTTCTTGCATTAAGCCACAGATATATGCCACCACTGACTTCTTTAATCACCTCGGTGCGACCCACTTTCCTATATAGGAACTTCCAGACCGTTTTTTAGTACCCAGAAAACTGTGAGCAAGTAAGTTTTATTCATGAGTCGTATACAGTTTGTGCTAGATGTCGCATCAGAGGTACAGTAACAGGCAGGCGATAAGAGCTCTACATTTATTATTTACGGAAAGTTTGTATAGTAAAGTCCAGCGCGTGCTTTAATATATTCGTTGTACGATTCCGGTTGTTATTTTTTTCGTAACAGCAGTCTAAAAATGCCTTTTTTTTTTTACATTTTGATATATTTCTAAGCGTGATATCTAAAAAAAAATTGATAAAGAAGCATAGTTTTAAATGTGTTTTCTTATCGTAGATAAGTATCTCGAACGCACGTATAGTAGCATCATCGCTTTAAAAAAAAACCTTTCCTAACACAGTTCATGAGTCAGCTGCATAGGACTCTTAATGTCGAAAAATACTCTGAAACACATACTCATATTTTTCACCTTCTCATTTTCAATACCATGGCAATATTTTCCTCTACTCAGCAGAAAAAAATGGTCCGTCCGGAAACGATATCGTGAAAGGTAACTGAGATCTCATTTTATAATTTAACATGTAAACCCCTATTATTTATCTCTCCAGGGCTCCGACACAGAACATTTAGGAATACAGAAGTGAAGCAGCTGGTAGGACAGCAAACTCATTCACAGCCGCCAGCAGAGTGGCTTTGCTGGCCAGAAACGTGCCAGAAACTCCTACCGCCAATTAACGTAAAGCGACTTCCTTGCTAGCCGACAGACAGACCAATAGAAAACCTACCATAACACACAGCAGCCGAACCGACACGGGGCTCGGTTTAACAACCAATGAGCGGCGAATTCCATCCGTTTTCCTTGTCTGTTCATATATCATGCCCTCTAAAGTCATTACCATCACAACTTGGAGACTTATAATTCAGGACGAATGTAAGTAAGGAAATTGTAACTAGGACAGCTGATTTTGGCAAAAACTCTTTTGCACTAGATTGTTTCAAACCTCGTGCGCACATATGCAGTTCTGCTTCATGGTAAGTAACTCTAATGCACTAGTGTTCTACCAGCAAATCATAGGCACGTGGTTTCTTGGTAACCTTATCCTGATTGGTTCAGTCAAATGAGAGAAGCATATTCACAAACACATCCTGCCAATAACCGTAAAGTACAGCTGCAGATGCGTGCGTAAGGCACTGAAACCAGTTGGTACAAAATTATTTTCACCAAAAATCAGTGACTATGTAGGTGTAATGTTTTGAAATACTATACAACCTCGTCTGAAAGAGTATTTGTTTTGGTAAAACAGCGTATTGAGAATATGTTTATTAGAATCGCAAAATAATTGGGGCATTTCTTTACGTACAACAACGCGGTATGTCAACAGGCGAACCCCTTAACATTACCCTGCGAACAATAACTTGAAGGCAAGTAGCTTCGTCTAGGCTCATCGCCTGAACGAACGAAGGAATTTATTCTTCACTTAAGAAATAATTCTCATCATTATCGTATGTCCCAAGATGCCGATCCAAAGGCCACTCACATGTTTTCTTACAATTCAGTTCCGTAATGATAGAGCGCGTTCAATTAATTTCTTTATTCTCGAAGGTAACGATATGTTAGTGTGGCCAACAGCCTTGTGTCTGTAGCATGGCGAGCTCATAGTTGCAAGAGAGAAAACGAAGGTCCTTATATGTATTCCAACCTTGACCGGGTACACTCTAACAACACTTTCTTTGCCACAGCAAAATGTTTAATGTTAAAAAGAAAATGTTTGTTTGAATATGATCCATTGCAAAGCTACTTTTCTGCAAGCGAAATTTTTGTTTAGGCCTAATGGTTACGCTAATTGTAACAAAAATTGTGTAACTTTTAAGATAGTTTACTAGAAGTCTTTACTGTGAACTTGGTTGTGGTATTTTCAACACAAGTATTATTTTAACAACATTATTATCTTTGTTACAAATAAACTTTCATAAATTTCAAAGAAAACTTTTGAAAGTAAAAATGTTGTAACATCAGACATAGGCTAAGTTTTTTTTTCTTAGTTATAAGGCAATATTCATTTACCGCAATATTTCTTTCTCACGCCGTGGCTCTCGGGTAGGAAGCGCCCTAATATCACTCTCCACGATAAAATTCGTGATTATATATTTGTACGAAGCACAGTCAAACTTTTATACGTTACATCAACAGTAATTTCCCAGAAACAAAATATTTTTCGGCTCCACAGTTTTCGTGCAAGCGCGTGTCAAAGTAACGATTTGGATGTTTTCGCTTCTTACCCAAGGTAAAAACGAATTCCAACGGTAGGAATGAAATAATTTTGAGTGAAAATAAATGTGATAAGCTACAGAATGACACGTTTGTCACTTCACGCAAAATTAATTTAAAAAAAAAAAATACACGTACGCACTCAAAGGTATGCAACAATTTATGTACATTCAAAAACGTTTTTTCTGCAGACAACTTCTGTGTAAAATTAAAAAGGGGTCATTCTGTAGCTTAAGAGCGCATGGTATTCGGCGCTAAAAGCATCAGTTCAGAATTGTAGGTTTCTCGAAGCCAATTTGTAAAAATCAAAAAATAGCAATCCTAGAAATAGTTTTTGCCAACTTTCAGAGCAAAAATTTTTTCTAGATTAACGTATATCCGAAGAACAATCTCTGACGCCGAAATCAATTGCATTTAACTGCGGCGCAAGAGATCGCACCAAACAAATGCATCATTTTGTATAAATGTTTGCACATGAAGTTGGCAAATATAATTATCAAGGGTTGCTGTTTTGCAGTTTTTCTATATTGACTTTCAAAAAGTGTAAATCTCAATTGAAGAATTCCAACGCTTATTATCTACCAAGCCATATTAATACGTTTACTTACACTTTAAATGGCTTCATTCGTATAGTTTGAATAGTTTTTACTTTGGGTAAGCAGAAAAACAGTCGAATCGTTAATTTGACATGCGCTTGTACGATAACTGTGGTACCGGAAAATATGTTATGTATGGGAAACTGCTATTAATGCAATGTATAACATTTGGATAGTGTTCGGTACAGTTATAAAATTACGAATTTTTTCGGTCGAGTGCGACCTTAGGGGCACCGCCTACCACACGCTTCAAATGTGTTATGTGCTTTTACGAAACTATTCCACATGTGCAAATTGTGCCAATGTACGAAAAGGGAACATACTTCGGACAAGGACGAAATGCTATTGCTAAGACACAATGCTCATTAAATACACTGTTTCAAAACCCCTCCAACATAACTAAGAACGGCCTTTTCAGCTTGCCGCACATCAAAATGTAATAACTCACGTATGCGAACCTCATAGAAATGTGCACTGAACATTGCTACAGACACTCCAACAATAAAATTATATGGTCACCGAGAAAAGTCCCGTTGTAAAATTTTAATCCACGGGAATCTTGTCTGCTAGTTCATCGCTTGACTCATAGCGGTGATGTGGTATTTGATGCGTTTTTCAAGGACGCACTTATAGCTCTGTCGCTTCTGAGCCTCTAACGTGCCAGACTGCTCAGAGTAGCGTAGGCGGTGCCCTTAAGGCTAGGTTTCAGTCGCCATATTTAATTTTATTATGTTTTACTTCTTTGTAATACAGAGAAGAAAAATGTTAAATATGTGACTACACCGCAAATTCTATTCCCTTTGCGCTACAGTAAAAGAATGGCAACTGAGCTAGTAATGTATAGTTATAGGTCGCATTCAGTAGGTCAAATTATGACTGTAAAAAAAAATCTGCCACACACATTGCGGCGTAATTATAAGTTAACTGCTAAATCGCTATGTCTGTACTGTAGCGCAGTGTTAACAGAATTTGCTGTATAATCGCATATTTAACAATTGTATTATTAGAATTTTAAAAAAAATGAAAAACAAAAAAAAATTAACATGGCTACTGAAACCGAGTTGCAAGGCCATTCTAGGTAGTTTGTTCACATTTGTGCAAAGAACTATTTACTTTTTTAAAGGAATACTTTGAAAGAAATCAAGACTACGAATAGTAACGGGATGCACAATTGTATGCAAGCATTTTGCAAAATTTCCCACCGATAGTTGGCAGAAAAATATATATATTCTGCTTCATTTTAGCAAATTAAAAAAAATTGTGATATTGGAGCAAAAATTATTGAAAATTTGTGAGGTTTATCGCTACCAAATACTATGTGCAAATTACGATATATTTGTGACAAAACAATGCAGGGACTCTTAAATATGAAAATAATGTTTCTTTAAAATTACTGTAAAACCATCTGTAGGGACCCCAAATTTTCTCGAAAACACTTTTGCACTGCATTCTTTCAATGCCTTGTGTGTACATTTGCAGTTTTTCTTCGTGGATATTGGCAGCGTGTCTATGTGAAGAGCTGTATATCATTTTATTGAGCCAATTACAATAAAGTTCCTGCAACACCACACGTATGTGATTCGCCGGAGAATCCGAAGCCACGCGAGAGTTAAAATATCCAACAACTGATAATAAGGGACGGGAATTTTTGGCGAATAGATTATTGCCCCACTTTGTTTCAGTGCCTTACGTGCACACATGCAGTTCAACTTCAAGGTTATTGACAGAGTGGTTTTGTGCAGAGTCGTTATTCATTTGACTGTACCAATCAGTACACGGATAACTGCTACACATCAAAACAAAAATAAGTAATTTTTTGTATTTTTAAAAACTTTTTAAATTTTTAAATTATCAATTAAAAATGTTGCATTTTTTATTAAATGCAAAAATATTTTATTTTTTCTTTTTATATGTATTATTTCATAACCTACAACAGTGTCATACACTGTGAATTTTTTCGGTTTGGTATGTCAGTTGGTTTTAGTGGCGTACATAAAACCGTAAAGTGCAAATTTTGACGTTTACGACTCATTACGCGAAAACTATGAGAGATACAACAATTTTCGAAGAGGAAGATTTAGTCATAATTTATGTCTAAAATAAGAAAAAAATATCTGGTACAAATATAAAAATAAAAAAAAGACGTTGAAAACTGAGGGATACCGCGCCCATAACCTCCAGACGTTGTATGTTACGGCATCCAATCACTGACCACAAAGCAGAGTTGCAGGTGCGCACGTAAGGCACTGAAACAAAGTGCTGCAACAATCTTTTCGGGAAAATCAAGGTACAGCTGGTGCATTAACTGCGTTACAGCGTCTTTTCAAACAATACTACTCAACATGCGTTCAATAGCTGTACCTACGAAAAGAAAACACATTCAAAACAATGCTTTTCTTTTTTTTAACGTCAAGGTTAGAAATATGGTTTCGGGGCACCTGAAAATGTCTAAATCCGTCTTTTTCAGACTAATGTCACATAAAAAATACGAGCCGGAGTCGTAAAACGAAAAAAGAGAAACGCGCATTGAACTTTACTATGCACTTTCCGTAAATAAAAAACAGGAGCCAGTCTAGGACTTATCACCTGCCTGCTTCCGTACCTCAGATGCGGCATCTAGCGCATGCTGTACGAGTCTCTTCATGATAACAGTATTCTATATCCGTGACGGGGATTCAGGCATGAATCATGCCAATGATGACATGTCGCGAAAATGTTTCGTGCCAACACACCCTTGACAACGCTGTAGTTTCTCGCAACATGTATAGTTGTGTGAAGTACTTCTGAGACAACGTAACTGTCTGCAGACCAATAACAGGCATCAGATATTACAATACTGGGATTCTTATTGGCTCAGTCAAATAGGGTAACAGCTCCAAGTACAAGCTAAAGCCAGTAATCTTCTGGTAAACTGAACGTGTGTTGAAATCCAAGCAAAAACTCAAGTTTTCCCGCGATATACCATCATATCTAGGCATGATATATCGGCTAGTTGATCTCTGGTCGAGTGACACGCCGATGGTACGTTGCCGAGTGAATAAATGAAACGTTCCCGGCCGGCAGTTGTGATTATTGAGTTATGAAGATGGTCCGTGGGAGGATGATGAGGCAGTCTGCGACTCGCTTGTCACCTCAAGGACGACCGCTTCACACAATGCCACTTCTCCCGCTGTCTCGTCGCCTCGGCGAGGGCATTACGATACTCGTTAAACAGTCGATATATGACTCAATTTGATTGCATACAGGCTGTTACTACAAACAGTGATTTACAGACGGGAAAAATTTGACTGATGCAGCAAGTCGCACACTATAAAGCCATAAGGGCGTGATTCACTTCAGTTCTTAACGTCTTTTTTTTTTATTATTTTTGTATTTGTACCAGATTTTTTTTCTTATATTGTACGTAAATTGTGATTAAATCTTCTTCTTAGGACATTTTTGTATCTCTCACAGTTTTTGCGTAATGAGTCGTAAACGTCAAAATTAGAACTTTACGGTTTTAAGTACGCCACTTAAACCAACTGACATACCAAACTGAAAAAATCCACACTATATAACAATATTGTAGGCTATGATTTGACATATATAAAAACAAAAAATATATATTTTTAGTATTTATAAAAAATTCTTGATGTTTTTTAAATTTTCATTTCAAAATTCAGCATTTTTTATTAAATACAAAAGTATTTTATGTTTTGTTTTTATATATGTCAAATCATAGCCTATAAAATTGTTATACACTGTGAATTTTGGAAAATGTAGGCCTACTCCCAAGAAACATCCACAAAACTAAAACTGTTTCATACAAATATAAAATTATTATTTTTCCCCACTTGAACACTCTTACAGCATTCAATTACTGATCACTAGGGACGGCAATTTTTGCTGAAATGATTTCTACCCCACTTTGTTTCATTGTCTTAAGTTCACACCTGTAGTTCAACTTTATGGCTATTGACATTTTGTGCAGAGTCGTTATTCATTTGACTGCGCCAATCAGTACATGGATAACTGCCACATATCACGTCTGTGATTTGCGGGTTTAATCTCAAGACGCTGGGTGTTACAGCATCCAATCACTGACCACGTAGCAGAGCTGCAGGTGCGCACATATGCCACTGAAACAAAGTGGAGCAAAAATCTTTTCGCGAAATTTCCTATTTTTGCTGATCACGAAGCAGAGTTGCATACGCTCACATAAGGCAGTGAAACCGAGCGGTGCAAAAATATTTCTCGCTAAAAACTAGTGACTCTATAGTTATTACTGTCTTGCAGTCGTCAAAGTTGTATCAAAACAGCTGTCGTCAAATCACAGAAGTAATGGTGACGGTCAACCTAGTCTACAATACTCGTGTTCTACTTATTGATAGACATGTAACTTTCACGTTATTCTTTATCAGCATATTTGATTCCATTATAGATTATTGTTAGAGTCGCGGATATATCGCGGGTTCAACGACCAGCAGGCTGGACTGCACAGTCCTGTGTACACTCTTGTCTTCAGTTACTTGTACATTGGCTGCTGCTCCAGTGAGTGAGTATTTGAACATTTGACGATGTTGCGCGGCAGTCAGTGAGTGTGTTTATGCATGTCCGCCATTGGTTCGGAGTGCTCAATGTCACGTTTAATAAACAAGGACCCGATCAAAAAAGTTTCCAATATGTACATGACTTGGAAATCTAACCTCTCCTCAGTTGAATCCGCGAAATTTCCGGGGCTCTAATTATTGTTTATCGCGGGAAAACTTGACTGTTCCCTGAGTTTCAACGCACGTTCAGCTTATCAAAAGATTACTGGCTTTCGACTGTACGTGATACTGTTGCCGTATTTGACTGAACCAATAAGAATCCCGCTATTGTAATATTTGATGTTTGTATTTGGTCTGTAGACAGCTACGTAATATAAGACATCGCCCAATCCTACGTGTTGCAATTAACTACAGAGTTTGCAAGGGTACGTTGGCCCAAACATTTTCGCGACATGCCATCATCTCTACCGATGACGTAATGTCAACAGCAAAACACCCACTATCCGGAAATGCGGTCACGGGATACGAGGATCGGAACCTATATCTGGAGATGATGGTATATCGCGAAAATGTTTTGTGTGAACATACCCTTGAAAACACTGTAGTTTCTTGCTACATGTATTATTCGGTGATATACTTCTGACACAACGTAGCTGTCTGCAGACCAACTACAGGCGTCAAATATTACAATAGCGAGATTCTTATTGGCTCAGTCAAGTAGGGTAACAGCTCCAAGTACAAGCTAACGTTAATAATCTTCTGGTAAGCTGAACGTGTGTTGAAATCCAGCAAACAGTCAAGTTCTCCCGCGATAAACCATCGCCTCTACGTATACTGTAACAGAATGTGTTCGTGTGAGCATAGCCCAGTGGATCATACACAGTCGCCAAATAATAACGCGGGATTTCCAGGTGTTTACATATTGATGAAGAAGGTGATTTAACGCGGGAAAAGTTGACACTTTAGAAGTATTTATTTGTTTAATTTTATTTTATCGTGATTCGCGCGTTTCTGTTTTACTGGGCCAATGAGGATTCCGGCATTATCACGATGAACGTGTACGATTCATTCGAAAAAAACTGAACCGTGTGAAATAACCGTCGTTTAGTCATGTGAGTAGAGCCAGAGGTTTCTGGTGAAAAGGATTTTCCACCTACTTGTTGCAATGCCTCATATGGACATGTGCAGCTTTGCTTCGGAGTCAATGATTATTGTATGTTATTATTTAACTCTTAGAATCTCGGAATTAACCGTGTTCTTTTTTGTGCAGCAAAAAGAGCGACACTTTAGCACACGTATACTCTGGCAATAACCATGAAGCAGAGTTGCAGAGTGTATGCATGGCATTGAAACAAACTGGTGCAAAATACATTTTTTTTTACCAAAATCAGTGGCTTTACAGCTGAGGTGCAGCATGTTATAGGTAGCAACCGGAAATTTTTGCGAAACAAATTTTGCCCAACTTTGTATCAGTGCCTTACGTGCATACCTGCAGCATGGTTATCGGCAAAGTTATTTTGTACGGAGTTGTTATTCACTTGACTGCGCCAATCAGTACGCGGATAACTGCGACACAACACGGCTGCGATATGCGGGTTTAACCTCCAGACGCAATCACTGACCACAAAGATGAGCTGCAGGTGTGTACATAAGACACTGAAACAAAGTGGGGCACAAATATTTTCGCTAAATCTTCTTGTCGCCAATAACAGGTCATTCGCGATAAAGTGAGCACTTTTTGTGACTGTTTTGTTTAAAATAATTATTTTAAAATATAATTTATTGTAAACTTTAGCATTAACTTTTGAGTACATTATAATCCATACATATTAACTGTTACTTAGGTTGCCTTATTTACGTTAAAAAGTCGTAGGAAACTACAAATTATCTGAAAGGAAAAAGCAATTAGGTTTTCAGAAGTGCTTACTTTATCTTGAATCACCTATAACAGTGTTTTGGAGACTATTGTGACAGCAAAGATTTTTGAGATCTTCCTCTCTCCCTACTTAATAAGTAGGGAAATTCCCCTGTTCCAGTTATAGATCGTGTGTGTGTGTGTAAGTGAAGTGCTGGACGAGACTGACGTGGTTGTCGTTTGTTGCAGGGGCCAGTTCGCCAGCCTGCGTCGCTGCAGGTCGCGGGACACGGGCCAGTTGTTCGCCGCCAAGTTCTCGAGCCGCGCGCGCTACGGCGAGGATTGCAGTGCCGAGATACATCACGAGATAGCCCTGCTGTCCCTCTGCTCGCCGTCACCACGTGTAGTGCGCCTGCACGACGTCTTCGAGACCCCAGCCGAGTTCATCATCGTCCTCGAGTAGTGAGTACTTCTTCTCCTAGAAAATGACTCCATTATAGTCTGATGTAGAGGCCAGGCTCTCAGAAAGCAATACCAAAAAACCTAGAGACACGGAAAATTCGCGAAAACCATAGATTTCAAACTCCTGTATACGTTAATAACTTTCGCGATTATGTCACTGCTACTGGAACTCTTCCTTGATTTGATAACTGTGAACCGACATCAGACCTGCATGCTCATAGGTTGTTTTGCCAGGTATGGTACAAGTTGCTGATAACTGTATATGGTTGTGTGCCAGTTGACGCTACAGCCACTGACACGCTGCTGTTAGGGGCATTAAAAAATCCCGTTTTCTTTTAAGCATAAGCTAGAATCCAACATACTATAAGTTCGTATCACTTTCACATGAAGACTTAACATTCATAAGGGGCTAAGTGCCAAAAGATAAGTTTCTAGATAATGACGAAAACAGTATATTGCGACAAACAAATGAACAAGGAATTACCCAAATGCGTTCACATATTTTTTACAATAGGAAAGTAGTAAATACGATCAATCGAACAGTAATCAATACAAAACACTTATGAACATCAATATATATTTTTTTTCAACGGACTAGAATGCGTTGATGTAACTCCATTCATTTAATTGTGCTGATGTACGGCGCGCATGAATATCACTAGGAGATAGCACTTCAGGTATGTCTTCGACCTAATGTTTTGGCACCTTTCTATGTACCTAACTCATTTTTGTCGAAAATGGTACTTAGCCCCTTTTGCATGTTAAGTCCTCAATTGGTCCCTAACTTATTTGACACATCGTGTAAGTCGCTGAGTCAATAATATAAATGTATCTAAATGCAGGCCCGTCTCACAGTGTCAGCGAGCAGCTAATGAAGATGTGTTGTTTGCTTGAGAGCACATATACTCTTGGAAGCTAACCTACACGTCAGTGAATCCGCGAATTATCCCGGTCTCTAGCTGGTATGTAGGTGTCGCTTGTTACTGACTGGCCACAACACAATAAGTAGAGATGATGGTATATCGCTAGGGACCCCTGTTTTTCGCGAAAA
>PNEQ01056497.1:0-13838 GCA_003012365.1 Medauroidea extradentata
GAAACCAAATTCAACATGAAGGACTTAGGAGAGGCCAAGCATTGTTTGGGGATGTCGATCACCAGGGACCGAACTTCCGGTAAGTTGTGGATCGACCAACACTCCTACATCAATGAGATCCTCCAACGCTTCAACATGTCTGACAGCAAGCCTGTTGCAACTCCAATGGAACCAGGTACGAAGTTCCAAGGGGCTCCCATAGATCCAGTGAAGTGTAGTGAAGGTGGTGGGTGCTATGAGCAAAATGAAGAATGTGATGCAGATGTTCCTTTCCAGCAGGCAGTTGGCAGTCTGTTGTATTTGTGTCAAATATCGAGACCCGACATTGTACACGCCGTGAATTGTGTTAGCCAGTTCAACTGTAATCCGAAGAGGTGTCATTGGGTTGCAGTGAAACACATTTTCAGATATCTAAATGGTACAAAAAACTTGAAACTGCAATATGACGCAAACTCTAATGTAGAGATGTCAGCCTTCAGCGATGCTGATTGGGGTAGTGAAATTAACAGCAGGCACTCTGTGACAGGTTGCATTTCCAGGTTCATGGGGGGTCTGATCTCCTGGCACAGCAAAAAGCAAAGAACAGTGGCTCTGAGCACTGTTGAAGCTGAGTACATAGCACTCAGCTTCACTGTGCAAGAGGTTCTATGGCTTAGGGCATTGATAAAAGAATTGCAGCCCCAGGATGTCAGACCATCCATCATATATTGTGACTACAAGGGAGCCATTTGTTTGTCAAAGAACAATGTTGTGAGTCAAAGGTCCAAGCACATTGACATTCGTTACCATTTCTTGAGGGAACATGTACAACAAAAAACCATCCAGATTAGTTACTTGCCTACTGAACAAATGGTTTCAGACATACTTACAAAGCCTCTGACCAAAGAGAAGCATTGTACATTTTTGAGGGAAATGGGCTTGGTCTAGGCCATTGTTGTACAGCTTATTTATCTGCTTGTTTTTTGTTACATGTGTGCATTTTTTTTTGTTCGTTTAAGTGATAATTTAAAGGGAAGTGTTGGAAAGTAAATTATGTCCTGGTTACATTTCATGTGTTGAGGTTGCATGCCCTGCTCTATGTTTTAGTTCTTAGTTGTTCCCGGGGAACTATCTTCATCTTCAGTGTATATGATGTAATGATCACAAGTACGCCTGTGACAAAAGAGAATAAAGAAATGTGCGGTGGTATTTGATAAAGTAATCTGGTAACATTACTAATTCCTACCAACAGTTAAGCTCAAAGGTTAGTTTATAATTCACAGAGGTACTGCCATTCTTTCAAAAAAAAAAAAAAACATCATCCAACAAAAGGGTAAACAATATATATACTTATCCACTACAAAGTTACTTGATTTTCAGTACACATGTTGTTCAATTACAATCCCACAAGGGTATTATTCTTATTTTATTAAGGCTCTGGTGGCATTCAGAATGAATTTCAGAAAATAGAACAAAATTTAACAATTACATAATTGGTACATAGCAACAACTCTATTCTTCCATAACTCATCAGTACACTTAAAGAATTCATTATATAAATTTCTGATGACAGTTATGTTAATTTTCATAAAAAGACTTATTAACAATCTCAATTTATGACGAGCATGGTGCAGTCTCCTAACAGTTATTCATGATAAAAAAATTAACACACAAAATTATTCTTAAGGCTTCACAACAAAAACCACTGCAGTTACGATCAGACAAACATTAGACTAACACCAACAAAAAGAAAAAGTCACACGACACAACCTTTACCCAATATAAGGCTTCAGCAAATACTGATTGAAACAGCCCCTGACACCTCTATCAACTGTTAAGTGTCCCAGCTCCTTGACATTTGCTCCTGTATTTCTCAAAATGATAAATGGCCCCTCATATAACAAAAACAGTTTTTTCGTGTCCTTTGATAGGAAATCACTCTTCTTACGCACCCTTAACAGCACCTTGTCACCTACTTGAAAATTACTGAAACTCTTACCTTGTATTTCTCCCCTCCTAATAGCTGCATGTTTAAGTTTCAACCTAACTTCCTCTACTTTATCTGCTACTGAAGGCTGTACTGTATCCGGAAACTTGAATTTACTTGCTACATCGTCCCTCCTGACTTTCCCTGTTGCCAATTCCTGTGGTGAAAACCCGGTGCTTAAATGCACATGAAAATTTAGAAAACTGTTTACTAAGGGTATAGCTTCTACCCATTTGCTGTGTCGACTATGACAGTAGGTTCTAAGTAACCTGCCTATCTCTTTCATGACTCTCTCGCTAGGGTTCCCCTGTGGGTGTCTAATTGAAGAATAGATGACGTTGACATTTAACCAAGCTAATTCCCATTTCCACACATCTGCAGTAAATTGCATCCCATGATCACTCAACACTCTTTTGGGTGTTCCAAACCTAAGAAAGTAGTCATTTAATAATTTAAATGCACAAGCTGCAGCAGTACCTTTCTTTAGTGGATAGCACCACACAAATTTGGAAAAATAACGTTTAATACGACAAATATGTACTGAACTCCTCCCTTTGACTTGGGCAATGGCCCATACAAATCAACAGCAAGTAAATTGTCTGGCCCTGATGGTATTATGGCTTCCCATGGCCCTTCCCAGTTCTTGTCTGGAAACTTCGCCTTTTGACACACATCACAACTACTTAGTACCTGTCTCACACTCCTCTCCATTCCTGACCAGTAGTAACTGTTGTGAAGCAGCCAGAAGTTCTTTTTTGCCCCAAAGTGTCCTGTTGATCTGTGTACATGCCAAATCGGCTGTTTTACCCAAGCCTTAGGAACACAAATTTTCCATCTCCCTACCTCTAAACTCTCCCTCCGATACAAAATGCCTCCACTCAAACAATACCAGGATAGTAATTTCTGTACCTGTGGGTCAGCCAGATCCCTACTCTCATCTTCCAACACTTCAATCACCCTCTTCCACACATCATTTTCTCTCTGCTTGCCCCCTATGCCCTTGAACTTCTGTATCAATTCCCTGTCCTCCTCAACTTGGAGCCTGGCTATCACTGGTCCTGCTCTAGGTCTTTCCTCCATTATCAAATCTTCCCCATCCATTACTGTCCTACTTAATAAGTCGGCATCTCTATTCTCCTTCCCAGTCACATACACAATGTCAATGTTGAATTCCTGTAAGAATTGGCACCACTTGGTTAACCTACTACCTATCAGTTTACATGATTGCAAAAATACTAAAGAGTGATGGTCTGATAAAACAACAACTTTGCTGCCTAAAATCAGATTTCTCAATTTGTTCAAGCTCCAAACAACTGCTAAATACTCCCTTTCAGTTACTGTATACGCCCGCTCAGCTGAATTTAAAGTCCTACTTAGCATTGCAATAAGTTTATCGTCACCCTCATTACTTTTCTGAAATAACTTAGCTCCTAGTCCATAGCTTGAAGCATCCGTACTTAGGTAAAATTCTTTACTGAAATCTGGGTGGTGTACTACACACTCCTCAATAAACAAATCCTTTGCTTTCTCGAAGCTATCCTGACATTCATCTGTCCAATGCCAGCTGCAATCCTTCGTTAGTAAGCATAATAATGGTGCTACCACATCTGAAAATTTCTCTGCAAATATTCTATAGAAGTTGCACAAACCTAAAAAAACCTCGCAATTGTTTGATATTACTAGGTACTGGAAAATCTCTAATTAGACTGACCTTGGCTGGATCGGGCCTAATACCTTCAGCACTCAATTTAAATCCTAAAAATTCTACCTCCTGCCTCAAAAACATAGATTTGGATAATTTCAAAGTAACATTCACTTTTCTAAGTCTGGCTAATAGTTGTGCTATAATTTCTAAGTGTTCGTCGAAAGTTTCGCTGGCTATTAACACATCATCTACATAGGTGCTCACCCTGGATTCCAGTTCTGGTCCTAAAGAAGCATCTACGGCTCGGCAAAATTCCCCGACACTGTTTGGTAAACCAAAAGGTAACACTTTAAATTGATACGAACGACCCTGGTATAAAAAAGCAGTATACTTCCTATCATCCTTGTGTAAAGGCACTTGCCAATATCCTTTCACAAAATTGGTTGTGCTAATATATTTAGATCCATAAAATGATGCAAACAACGTGTCAGGTTCAACTGGACTCTGCCTATCAGGTAAAATCCTCCCTTTTAAGGCCCTTGAATCCACACACAACCTTACACTGCCATCCTTCTTTCTCGCACACACTAGAGGATTCACAAAGGGGCTGTTGCATCGTTCAATGATCCCTTTCCTCTCCATATCACAAATTTGTCTATCCACCTCATCCCTACAAGCCCAAGGTATTGGATATTTCTTCCCCATGAATGGTGTCTCGTCTGTTACCGGTATTCTCGCTGTGTATTCGGTGGTAAGCCCAGGTTCATTGGAAAAGACATCACGATATTCATTTAACAACTCACCTAACCTTATCCTCTCTTCCTCACTACCTACTTCACACTCTCCCAGTACTTTACTAAGTTGTTCCTCCCAAGTACATGTTTCAATAGGATGTATGTCCAACAAATCTTCCCCCACGGCCTCACACAACACAGTCTTCTCACTTCCACTCTCCCACTCATCTACCAAGTGTACTCTCAATACCCCTGCCTGCCTATCACATACTGTCCCCTTGCTTAGCATTTGATACCTATGGTCCCTAATAGTAATGTGTCCCTTGACAAAATTAACTATGACGTGGTGGCTATGCATGAAATCAATCCCTATAATTACTTCTTTAGTTAACTGTGGTATTACTAAACAGTTGGCTCTATACTCCTGCTCCCCAACTTGAAAATTCAAAAAAATTTGTTTGTTTACCTTTTTACTTTTTCCTTTTGTGGCCCCAATTACTGTTGGTTGTGGTACTGGCAATACTGGGTATGAAAACCACCTCTTATTTAGACTATACAAAAACTGCTCTGAAATACCTGACACTTCAGACCCCGAGTCAAAAAAGACAGCAACATTTTGGTCACCTATTCTACATGACAATTCCGGTACAACAGTTTTACTGATATTTTCCTCCTCGTTTAACAAAAAATACCTGTCATCGGTAAATATGGCAGCAGCCATGTGGACTGGTCTATTTTCAACTACTGGTCCTCTGTCGATCACCTCAGCCTGGCTGCCCTCACTAGGTGACCTTACAAGTTTCCCTTATTACTGTTACTGGAATTATGGTTTGTCTCCCTTTGTCCATTTTGTCCACCCACCTGCTCACTATTCCTTTGAACTCCACGCTCTTCCCCATATGCCTGTCTGCCACCAAACCTATCACTTCTCCACTCTCCTTGTCCCCTTCTGTACCCCCCATTTCCTTGTGGTCTGTAGTTGTTTGTAGAGTTTTGATCACTGAACTGTCTTCCCCAGTTGCTGTTAAATCCACCTCTCCTTTCTCCCTGCCAGTTGCTCTCCTCCTGTCTGTGACTGTACCTAAAAATATTTCCCTGGTTGTTATTCTGCCATCCACTCTGCAGCACCCTTCTCCTATCATCAAATCTATCTACTCCTCTATGTTGTTCAAATCCATTTGTATTTCCTCTGTCTAGGTTTGTTTGTTCAAGGTTCCTCCTGCGCTGGTTCCCTGGATTAATTCTGAGGTTATAAATTCTGTCTAATTCTTTAAATATTTTTCTCAACTGTTCTATGGTACTAATCTCCTTTCCTACCAGCCCTTCCTCTATGTTTACTGGAGTTTGCGAGTTTACTAGGGTGATAACTTCCTCCTCACTAAAGGGAATATCATAATATTTTGACCTCTCCACCACTGTGCCCAGGTGATTTTCTAAGTTACCACTTAAATATTTCCCTTGATGCAACTCTGCCCTGTCAATTCCAGAATTCTGTTGTTCCAGTACTAACTTGTAAATTCACGTTCAAAATCCCTGAAAGTATTAATTTTGTCCACAACTAGTTTCAGCCAATGTGTACTAGTACCTGAAATTGACTTCTTGGCCACTATGAGCTTCTCTTCATCACTACAACTGTACAATGAGAATTCATTTAACCTGTTGAAATGTCTTTTAGGATGAATCCCTGCCTCACCTGAGAATTTGGGAATATCTCCCACCTGATATGTCTGACTGAATCTTACAACTATTAACCCCCCATTTACCTCACCTAGGTTGCCCCTAGTAACGTTCTGCAGCTCCTGCAGTTTCTGCCTTTGCAGACCTAATCCTGCTTCAACTCTGGAAAATTTTGGTGCAATTTCCTGCAGAACAGTTCCCTTTGTCTCTTCAACAAGAGCACATCTCCCCTCTACCTCTTGTTGTACCCTTTGACTTAATATTTCACAGTCATGACTTAGCTGAACAATTTTATTTTTGTTGGCAGATACTATCCCCCCAAATGTTGTCACTTGGTTATTTAACTCCTCAATATGATCATCTTGTGAATTTAATTTAGTTTCTAATCCTTCAATTTTGTTAACTAAAGTCACCTGACCCAGCACTGTTACCTCTATACTATTCTCTACTTCACTTAATCTTGCCGTGCAGTTACTTACTCTACACCACTGATTTTGGTTTCCAAAGACCTAATCTCTCCTACCAGTGTTCTGTTATGAGTTTCTAACATACTCCTAATCATTTCTGCTAGCCCTGTACTGTCCCCAACAGCTGATGGGTGTGACATACCTGCTTCACCATTACTATCTCCTTCAGAATTATAATTCATGTTACTACCTTCCTTATTTAGCAATTCCTTGTCATCAGTACTCTCAGATCCCAGTTCCAGATTACTGATAATGTTGTGAGCCTCTAATCCCCCTTGTGCCATGCTTTTCAATTGTGTTAACATGTGAGACATACTTTAAAACACTCAAGCATCATTACTTACTTAATATGTAAAGATAAATTATTTTTAATCTAGAAGCACCTTAATTTTCTTCACTGCTAACCTAAACACCGATAACAGATGAAAACTAAATTTCAACAAAAAAACTTCTTTCTTTTCACTGATTAAGTTGCTCACAAATTAACGGCAGCCGACGCACTGACTTCTCTGCTGCAGAATGTATTTAGGCAAACAAAATCATAAAATTTTTTTCGTCAGCTTCTCAAATTATGACCTTCACTTCTTTCGACACTAACCTGAATTCCTTTTGTTGGCTGCTACTTTACCTTCCGGATGTTGACTCTGCCGCTGTCCTTCAAACTGCCGCGGTCTGGCACTGCCGATGTTTATTTTACTCTCGTGACTCGTTGATGCAAGGGTCCTGGGCCCCCGAGGTACTTTGGTTCCCTCGGTCCCTGTTCGCGGCGACAAAGATGTGACGCGGCTGCGTCCGCTGTTGTGTTGAGTGTGTTGTCCCTGTTCGTTGGCGCTACAGATGTGACGCGGCTGCCTCTGCTGTGTTGATATGGTGATATGTCCTCCTGTTCCCGTTTACGACGACAAGAAGTGACCCGGTCTCATTGTTTGGTGTTTACTATCTCGTAGGCAGAAAGTTGGAGGTTAAGTGTATATATATATATATATATATATATATATATATATATATATATATATATATATATATATATATATATATATATATATATATATATATAAATGTATATAAAAAAACTAGATGTTACTCGTGTTGCAGTTTTATTGCACGAAAGCAGATCATCGAATACTCGACTTACACTGCATAATCACTACTACCATAACAAAAGCATTCTAAGGTTCAGTTCCACTAAATTACCATTACTTTGTCGTGGTTATGCTATTTCCATGTCCGTGCTGAAACCCGAATGCCTGTTCTTTAATACTGTAACGAGCGAAAGATAAAAAATACTTGGTTACATTGTTTATCCCTTCTTTTACCAACACCAACGTACAATTCTAGGAGAAAATCAAAACTAACTGCATATAAAGATAGTCACTAACTATTGCCTAACCAGTGCGAGTACGCCATCTCGGCTTCTTCTGCCACCCCCACTTCTCCACAGCGCCCGCAACACGTCCGACCCGCTCTGCCATCTCTGCACGACTGATAAACCCTCGACAGACATGGTAACTAATAGCGCAACTCGGCGGAGTGATACAACAGACTCCAATTTTCCCAAAAACAGCAAAATTACACTTAAAACATATCACAAAGGATTCCAAAATTTGAAAATATATTTTTTACATTGAAATAAAATGATTTATCCACACAAATATAATAATTGGGGACAAAAGGTGCAGAACAGTGGAACTACTTTCGCGGCACAATACCCTAAGCAACCTACTGTGATGGCTGACCTACGTGCGTCAATAACCTACGTCATGGAGAGAATTCCATGAAGCAAGCGATCAACCACAACGTCGGCGCCAGAAATCCTACAGCCTGGAGAAGCTTGCAACACCTGCAGTTACTCACTTCACCAGGGAAAATGTAATAATATGCTAAAATTGCCAAAACTAAAAAATTAGTCAAAATACAAGAAAAAGTTATATCAACAAAAAATAATTAAATTTTACTGTGGTCAATTTGAAACCTAACAAGCCAGGAAAATAATCAAATGACTCTACTTTAAAATTCGTTGACTACTTTAATACTTACATCATTTTTAAAAGATGAATTTAAACTAAATATGTCCCCAGTTACTAGGTTATTGAATTCTGTTGCATCATACCGGACACCTGACAAACTCACCCTGAAAATGGCATATAGCCTGTTATGAAAGATGCCTATGTTCGCAATGTTGATTTTTTTTTTTTTCCCAAAAAAATATGAAATTCATCAACATTAGGTATGTGTACTATTTCCATTTATGTTCTCTATACAAAAGAAAATAATTAAATAATGACGTATCACCCAATCCAAAGAAAGTTTTTTTTGGAAAAATTTTTAAAAAATTTGAAAATTGCTAGCACATATGATGGTTTTACGGTACCTAATTTTATACAAACAAATTCAGTAGGTAAGAAAAATGAATCACTTCCGTGTATAAAAAATTTAAACAATCAGTTATTGAAGAGCACGGGTCGGACGGGCCATAGGCCGCCAGACAATGGAGTGTCGAGTTCGGCCGTCCCCCGTTATCAAATGTAAACATGTCTGCATGGCTTCCGTGTGAATGAATTTGTTTAAATGCGAAAAGACGAGTCCAAAAACCAACTAAATGAACAATTTTGGAAGTGTAAACTGTAATATAAACTTCATTACGTCGTATGAGATTTCGCACGAAGCAACGAAACCGCAAACAAAGTACATGAGCTGTACAAAATGTGATACAACACTAAACACGCGAAGCAAAATAAAATTACCGGCATTATCCGGCTTAAGTAGACCAAAATGTTGGGTCACGACGAACTTGTCAACATTGCTACGGTATCCTGTTACTTGTTTTTCATTTTGCCCCAATCTCTAATACACGACGCTGTGGTGTATTTACAAACAAACAAACGTACTGTGCAATTTCCTATTTCTTCTTCTTCTTTAATTACTTTTAGCTTCTCACTCACTGTAAACGAACGCAATCGTTCTGACATTTTGATTTCTCACAGAACTATCAAAATACTAACGTGGCCGAGTCACTACAAAAACACTTATCTGCTACGCGCCGAGAACAATGCAGCCTAAACACGTGACTAGTTATCAATCGCGCCTCCAGCTCAACATTCCTCTGGCTGCATGGCTGTGTGCGTGTGTGCCTAGCCTACCGCGCTGTTGTCAAGTCTTCGCGCATGCCAGTTACCTAACCACGTATCACGAAGACTTGAAATACTAATTATCCATGTAAGCCACTCACCTCAATCTTTATAATCCAAATTTTTTTTTGGTAGGGTGGGGGGGGGGGGAAGTTGCGTGGGGTACATGAGTGGATACAATACACAAAATAAACTCATATGACGGCACACGGTACATGGTTGCTAGACATCAGCATTCTCATTTCTCGTGAAATACACATAGGTGGGCCTATATGCGATATTTTAGCTTTTCCAAATTTTAGTTTCAAAACTTAAGGGGGGGCCTATGTGACAGGGGCCAATGTGCGCGTAAATACGGTGTATATATATATATATATATATATGCACACGTATTTTGACATGTTCTATAGGTGTATGGCCATTGTCACTGTTAAGTGCTCAACGGAACGAATACTAAATAATTTAATTAATTAATAAAAATTACTTTTGAGGCCCAAAGAAGATCATGGTAGATGAACTTAAAGATGTAATAAGTATAATTAGAGGTATAAGGGAAGACTTAAAGGACGAATCGAGAGTAGTAGGGTTAAACGTAGATGTGCAGAAAGTGATTGAGGTGCAGGAAGGTAAAGATAATGTGAGGCCAAAGAATTATGAAGTTTGATGAAGTTTTGGCCCGTGAGATTAAAGGTGAAAGTTTTAAAGGTATTAAGGAAAATGAATCAGTGAGTGATTTGAAAATAATAAGAAAATGCAAATTTTATAGTAACTGGGGGATTAGGCTATCGAAATGAGAAATGAATAAAGCATTCTGCAGACAGGTAAAATTGTGACGAATTGCTAGTGGTAAGAGATGTTGAACAGTGGGGGTGCAAGAATGGCACCCAGTGGTGGATTTAGAGTTTTGTTGCTGAGGGGCTATGCCAACATTGCCGCCCCCCCCCTTTTTTTACAAATAAAAAAGGCAGCAACAAGAGCCAACAGACATGCGCACCTAGTGTCATGTTGCACAAGGCGCTAAACTGGTGCACAGTGCAGCTTAATATATTACAGTGAAAGAACACTACATTTAAAAATGGAATTAACTTAGAGACAGTGAAACATTTGAAAGGAATTGGTTTTTGTATTCTCTATAATTAACAATTTCTCGTATAATAATTGTAAAAAACCCTGTGGTTCTTAGTAATCAAATAAGAGTCAACTCTTCAATCATCATGATGAACTATTTTACACAATATTAATTATGAAATTGGCATTTTGATGTGAGAACTGTACCGGACAATCTCGCTAGTCCACGAGTTAACTCAAGGATATCCTGCTTCTTCCTCCCTTGCGTTCCATCAATGTTCTATATAAAAATCATTTATCCTTAATCGGTTATCGAGATAGCTGTTATGAGCCATACAAATCTCTCTACTCCGTTCGACAATGAAATGAGGTGAATGGAACATATAAACATCAATGCCTGGGATTTCATCAGCAGACCTCTCGCACCACTCAGTTCCCACCAAGGCAATCCTGGTTCAAATCCTAGCAGGGTGGGCCCGAATGTTTCGCATTCTCATGACTTTTTCATTCTGTCGCTACTTCACTTTCACCTCACCTCATTCTCTTCAAGCTTCGAGGTTGGCGGTGACAAGCTCGGTGGACAGACCTTTCTTTCACCAGTATCTACCGCACCCAGGAAATTGGAGCTGTTTCTGGATACTTTACTGCGTGTTTTCTTAGTCCAAACATGAAAACTTAAATATTTGTCTCAAAAATGTCAATTTCAGTTGTGCATATTTGCATTAATGTTTTAAGAAAATTGTATATTTTTATATATTATCACAATTATGTCATTACTTATAAATGTAGTATTTAGTTGCATTTAACATTTTGAAATACAGTAACTGACATGAAAATGGTTATTCAGTTACCGAGATGGGGATTTAGCATACTTCTTTAACTCAGTAAGTTCTGGCCTTGATTCTCAAATATTTAGATCTATAACTGGATTATGTAAATGTGATCGAGTTCGTAACTTAACTGATGTATGCAAACAATTGTTAGCCCTGAGTTATTTGACTGTTAATAGCCAGAACGACACACTTATATGACATCTATTAATAGCTAAGCTGTTTGTAAAGTACCAAAATGTTTTTTTGAAAGAGAACAAATAACTCTAATAAACGTAATTACACGAAAACCAATTACAAATAAAAAAGTGAAAAAATGTTATGCTTTACTTACTTTAATACCAAGTTATCATAATTCTGGCATTTTCCGTAGTAAAGTAGCAATCCAAAAGTTGAACAAAACACACCAGAAATAACGCTACACAATGCAACCACTAAGCACCAACAACTGTCTTTGAAACCTCAGCTTCCTGCATAGTAGTAAGACAGAAGACGAAGCACGCCGAGAGAGTGGCATATGGTACGATGTGGTATAGTCTTCAGTGTTACGCTGCTACCAAAACAGAAAGAACAAAAAGTCCCAGTAGCAAACAGCCGGCGTGTATTTATTCATTTTTACTTGGCTACATATGCTTTGAAAGGAAATATGCGGCATTAGTTGGCTACATAGCACAACGTCTAAGTATAGTAAAGTTTACAGGCTAGGATGGACTGTGGGGGTGAAGCTTGTTGTTTGTAGAGTATTGATGAAAGAACAGATTGACAGAAATACAAGGAACTAAATGTGCAGAGAAGTGTCGAGTGATGGTGGATACAGGAATGGACACGAGGAAAGGTGAAAATCAAGAATAATGTTGAGAACTAGAGGGTACCCTGTGTTGTTCACGAATGAGTGCTGCCTGCAGATATATCACTAATAAATAGTTTTTTTTATACTGTTATACATTATTTCTAATACTTTTGAATTTGTAATAAGAAACCATTTTATTTGCACAGTGGACAAACACACTCATTGAACTACACTTCCTTGCTTTTAAAGTTTGTTATTTGAGGCCGTTCAGGTCAGTCTGCAGTTGGAGACCGAAGCGAGGAAATGTCGTAGAGGAACTAGATGTGGCCGTGAGTAATAAACAATTTGTCGCTAAGCCGCCTACATTATTTTGCCGCTCAAGATCAAATTAATAAAGATTGGGTGTGAGACCTGCTTGCCAAGGTACATAACATGGAGTGTCTTGTAGGGGGAAGAAAATTTTTTTTGTGCGAATTTTAATAATAAGAAATTAGGCATTAAACTTTTTTTAAGAAAATTATTGTCTAGGCATTTAAATTTTTGAAAGAAATTATTGGCTGAGTATAGTACCATAATTATTTTGACAACATAGTAACGTTATAGTAATTATAGTCTGTCTCATGTAAGTTTTCCATATTTTGATATTTATCTTGTGTGAAATGTATGCGAGTAGTCCTCGACATTTTGAGGTTATGTGGAATATTTTAATTTCGGGAGCCTTCGACGTGGTGCCAATAAGGTTGGCCCTGTGTTTATTATTGAGATATGTAGTTTAAAGGAAGAAGAAGATGGTAATTTTTTTGGTTTGGAAGAGTGCCTCATTGTGGTGCAAATAGGCATGTCTTAAGTCCCTTGTCGTGATGCAAATAGGTAGGCCTATACATTGTTATGATGATTCAGTAATTTGTTGGAAAATATATTGTGTATGTTGTGAGAGTTTGTGTAAGTTGTTGTTGTGTGAGTAGTAAGGGATTATGGTGCAGCCTCTCTGTAATCAGTATAAATGGGAAAGAGATAATTAGTGGCCTGTTTTGGGTGAAAGTATTGTTTGAGAATAGGGAAAATTCCTAGAAAAAGCTTTTAATATTTACCTTATTCTTCAAAATTATTTCGGCACTAAATGCAGCCAGGCAAAGCAATTGCTCTGTGAACATTGTAATTTTTGAATTATTCAGCTTTAAAAATGCCATATTTTCAAACGCAGCCACAAACATTGAAAACGCGTTCTTATTGGCTAACACATTTATGACTTAGTTGTAACGAGATGGTCACAGGTTTTAAAGTTTATTTATGTTTGATGATACAACGAACTGAGAAATACTTTGCTATTATGGAAGCATCAGAAGTTTTAGTGTTTTGACAGTTCCCACCTTACTATAGTAATTTTTGTTCAACTTAATTAATTTAATGTTATTATTGTTTTGTGTTAGATTAAGAAAATCTCTCACTCCTAGTTATTTGTAATATACGTTAAATTATCTAGAAGCTATTTAAGATTGTTATGGAATTTCTGAAAACACTCGTATAACTTTT
>PNEQ01056498.1:0-13838 GCA_003012365.1 Medauroidea extradentata
TGAATATTTCTTCAAGTTTTGTACTGTGTACTTCAATCACGTCGGGGTCACCAATTTGTGGTTTACACAAATAAAATGTACGTTATTCGAGTATTAAATATATTTGCAAATTATATTCATGTTTACATTAGATTGACCAAACATAAAAATAATTCTTCTGTCTCTTGCAAATTAAACAAATCCTCCATGGATAACTATATTAATATGATGTGTTCATTTATAGTACTCTAGTGACTCCACAATATGCAGCAACGGCTAGTGATTTTTTTCAAAGGTTAAATCTTTAGTGTTCACTTTATTCCGAATGACCTATACTAATGGTGTTGTCTAGATTCAGAACCCATCTGTAATGTATAAAATTGTACAAGACATATGCCATATCATTGACAACCATACCAATGATAAGTTTTGTATATTTAACTAAACATTTTTATAGGTCAATGTTATGTGCTACACAGACGTTAGACAGAAATGTAATTTACTGTACTATGATGTAGTCTAAAATATTTGTATTTAGGATGTATTGGATTGTGGAGATGCAGTTTTGTTTATCCCCTACCCTACACTTTTTTGTGTATATCTTGTGAATTAATATGACTTTTTTTAAAATTCAAAATTTAGTATTTTATGTGTAAAATTTGTCTTATACTCTTCATGGTGGTGTTGAATGTGTATGTTGTCTCACATGTTTTTCATCTGTTTACTGACCGGTGTTAATCCCACTGTGGACTCAGCCCTGTGGGACACAAAAATTATTGGCATGCCAGTTGAGGAAACTTCAACTTAAATATATATAAAGCCTTTTGAGTGGAGATATCATAATGTCATAGTCTGGCATTTTCATTTGATTGCTATAGGCATTTCCCCAGCAGTATTCATTTTGGTTGATTAAGTTTAACCATTTATTAGATTTAATTTTCTGCTTTCAAAAGAAAATTTTCCTAGATAATTTGAATACATGATTGACTTTCTTCGTGTGACCACACAACTTACTGTGCTTAGATTATCCAATGTAACTGGAATAGTTTTTATACCTTCAGCAGCAGTTGCAACTCTTTTACTTTAAAATGCAAGGTGTTCAAGTGATTTTTATGTTAACATGCATGCACTACCATCACCGCTACGTTCTGGAGTTTTGGGAAAGGTAGTCTTCCTGCTAACACCGGCGAGCCGATTGCACGTAATGATCCCTCCAACACTATTCTAGCATAGTTTTGGAATTTTGCCTACACCCAGGCTGATCTCTACAGGCAACCAAGTCCAATGATCGGTAGTTGAGGAAACCCCTTGAACATACCTCCAGTGTACTGGTAATAAACCAAGCCCAATGCTAGCCAGTGTCCTTGTATGATGGCTAGTTCATGGAAGCTTTCCATCCATGTACTGCATCCTTTTATTCTTGTTGGTGGTGCCGTAGGTGCTGCCAGAAGAATGATCAAATTAATTAGATGACTGATGATACTTCCATTGGGGTTCCAACATCCCCGTCTCCTTCTGGATTATTGGGCTATGAAGGAGGTCCTCTAGCTTGTCGTCTTAAATGTCCTACAGATTGCAAACTGCCTTGTGTACGTAGTTGGTGCCTCAGCCTCTGGATCTCACAAGAGTGTCTAGGTCTTGGCCTACGTCAACACCAATGGTGGGGCATAGGTTAGAGGTTGCAAACAGATGTCGGTCAATAGCATGGATTGCAACAATGATCCCACATACTATGTAAAGGCCATCTCCACAAGGTCAAGTATTCTTCATACTACAACAGTGTCACTTAGCCAGGGTTCAGGTGGATGTAAATATTCTCGGCCATGGGTTGGAACCCAAGCTAACCACACACAGAAAAAAGTGAAGTAAACAGTAACAGCACCAAATTTTCCGACTAAGGCACCCTGTGTCGAGCAGTTGCTCTGCCCACAGGGACAGCAAGTCCCTGAGGTGTATGTAGCTCCCATTGTAGGCCTTGTCAGCATGAATCCTCACCACTAATCAAATAGCTTGAAGGTTTACGATGCAGGTGCAAGTCCTGTTGCTAGTGTTGTCTGACAAGATACATGAGGTGGAGGCCAGTGGTGAGCCACCCTGTGGTCCAGTTGCTAAGATTGATGTTTTTCTGAATAGACCAGAAAATTTGTACTAAGAGACACATGGGTAGGTGTAGGGGCGAATGAAAGATTGCTGTTTTCCCCAAGACATTCCCCCTATATTTCACTAGTGCGAGTATTACAATCTGCCTTAGCATCGCTAAAGACTCAGCTCGTACACTGCCCAGGGTGGGCCCTTGGAAACAATGCATGTGCACGTAGAGTACACCCTGACGAACTTACGTTGCTTTCATGGAATCTGAATGTTGTATTTCTCTCAGAATCTTACCGCCAGTGGAAAGCAACACACACTGGTCCTGAGTCGGTCACTCTGTTCTCAGCTGTTTACACTTTTGGCACCTGCAGCAATTCTAGAGTCCAGTCAGTCAACTTTTCAGTTACTTGTGAACTTAGTATATACTCTAGAAGTCTCTATACATGATGAGGGGAGCAACAGGGAGTGTGTGTTTGGCTATTTGCCGACTATACTCTCCCCCCCCTCCTTTCACCATAGAGCAACACAAGTTTAGATTAGAGGAGAGGGGTTTTTGCTACTATCTGTTTGCTAGGATCACACCACCCTACACCACTTGACACCTGCACACCCAGTGCATTACCAAGCACATTACTGTAGTACAGCACCGGACTACAAGCTTAGTAATCAATCTTTGTGATTGGTCTCGCCTCAATACAGTGAGGTATATTACTCAAAATGGGATGTCTTGACATTTTGTATCTCCTGCAATGATGAATTTGAGCACTGGTGTGCTGTGTGTTTGGCTGGAATATTGATTGCATATCAAGGTTAGTTTTTTCTAGTAACAATGTTTGTAAGTATTGACATTCAAACTATACTAATTTAGCTCAGACATGCCACCAATTAAGCATTCTTAGAAATTTTTTTGTGGAGAGGGAAAGTGATAGAAAAATGATTTCAAAAATGAAAAACAATTAGTTTATGTTATTCATAAATTGTGCAAATTATGTAATAAATGTTATTCTTTACAGAGGACAATAAGGACGGAGTTCAGGGACTGCACTATACTTACTATTGCTCACAGACTTAATACCATCATGGATTATGACAGGTGAGCTGGGTTTAAGTTACATTTGTGTGTTACTATTTTGTAGACAAAAATAGAGTATTGTATTGCACTGAATATTCACATTGACTGCTATGGGAGTGCACTTAATTTCTTGGTGTGACTAATGCATATTGTTTATGCTCTAATGCAACAAAATGAATTTTAACATAAAATTTTAAGAACCCATCTAGTGGCCAAAAGCAAAAATTCAATTTCACATAATTCGACAAGAAATTGTCTCAAGTTTCTTTTTCTTGACCAGCTGGTAGATTTACGCACAGACCACTAAACTTTGTTAACATTATTGTTGTTTTAATGACAAACAATACTATACAGTAAATAAATACCCGTATTTTTGCGCTCTATTGCCCTTTTTTCTATTTTCCAAGTGCCGAACTGACAAAACACTTCCTGAATTTATATTGCAGCAAACAATTCCGTCTTGTTTACATAGCTGCAGGTTGTTGCCAAAGTGCCCAGAAACACAGAAAAATTGCTCTCTGTGCGCACTCGTCCAGTGTAACTTGCAATTGCAATACGAAAATCTAAATGCTCTCAGCAAGAGTTCCGGTAAATGTAACAAGTAGCACTTGGCCATGGTGCACTTAGGGTAGTCCAGAGCAGTTACTAGAATGTGCCATAAATATTAAGTCACTCTAATTTTAAAAACAATTTCGGCAAAAGTAATTGGTTTCATTTATATGCAGACATCTTGACATATATGCAAAATTAAGGACCTCTATAAACTGTGAATAAAAATAGCCAATTTCGGTGTTTAAAAATGTTAACAGCAGTTAAATAATTCTGTGTTAAAAACTTTAAAGCAGTGTAAAAATGAGTTGAAGGCAGTGAAAAAAATTTAAGGAGTAAAAAAGATTTTGTGTGATACTATCCAAATGATTATATTTAACCAAACAGTTCTGATTTTGCCTCATTATCATTAATTTTTAATGTTTACAGTGCATGTCTGGTACTTAACAACTCAGTTGTGAAAATTAACAATTTATTCTTTTTCATTACCAGACTATATAAATATCCTTTTTGTTGAAACTATTTATCCTGAGATTTTCTTAAGTCTTGGAGTTTTAGAAATTTCATTCAGTTTATTCAGTCCGTTTCAATAGATGTACAAATTAAAACTGTTTATTACAAAAATATATGGCTCAATGAAGATAATTTGTCTAGCTTACCTACCTAGGCAGACTGTTTGGTATTTATTCACCAATATAATAGCTGAAAATTATGTTTCACCATGTTTTAGCCATTTAAATTTGTGTTCCTACTCCTGCCGACACATAGCAATTTTGTGATATCGCTGTTTACACAAGGATCTGTCCTGTAATGTTTTTAGTTTATTTCCGTTATGAACATCAAAATTACAAACGCAACATCCCCAAAAATATGGAAACAGAACATTAAAAATGTAAACAAACATGCGTTAAGTCATAGAGATATATATTGCAACTCGGTAGACTCTGAACTTTTGCTGCCGCTACCGTCGCTTGGCTGCCATCTTGTCGATATATCGAGATCGTGGTACCGCGCGACTATGGCTGTCCGTGAGTTGATACACTTCAACTTCAAAATAGTTTAGGAATGAATATAGCTGCAAGAATGTAGCTATAGCCACCGTCTGTAAAATGTAAATATTCAGTGTTTTACATGGTCAATCGTGTGAAATAGATGTTTGTTTCTCAGTCTTCCCGCCATTTAAACCCTTTAAACATTAGTGAAACAGATTAAAAATCAATTAAAACAGTGTGCATGGACTAATATAACTACAGTGAAATGATAATTAAACAAATCCAGAAATATCTGATAGGAAAACGTACGCATTTCTACGATTGTTTCTCAGTAGACAGCTTGGCCTGGAGCATTCGCTCATTGAAACATGGGTAAAATCAGCTGTCAAAGTACAAACAATCCTGACTGACTGCTGCATTTGTATGGGTGGAAGATATATTTTCTTTAATTAATCAGAAATTAACTTATATAAATCATGGAACCAGTAGTGTTTGTTAAGTCTCAGACCAAATAATGTTCGTGGAGCCTCGTTTGTCTATAGAAATTGACACCGTTGGTACGAGACGTGTCTGATTTATAGATTGAATTGATGGCTATGAGGGTGGGCGCCAGCAATACTCCCCAGTATCACACTTTGAGACTCTATTATCCCAGGGGATGGGTGTTCTGGTCGCATGCGTAGTTATCGCCTCGTTCCAGGTGTGGTGATTGTGTAGTTTTACTTATCTGACATGAACACAATTATATGATTGGGGCAAATAGCATGAAAGCAATATTATCCCTTTGCACAATGATTTATTACGCACTGAATACAGCATGCCGGAATGAATATTATGGTACAATCAGTCCAATGTGAGGTGGTGGAAGGAAACAGTGCTTGTGCTTACATATGCTGTATGAGTTGAATGCGGGGTTGTGCTGGGTGCTCCCCCGGCATTTGAAAATGCAACTCCCTATAGAACAGAGAACCGATGACCGCTGTGATGGACCATGGTTTTGCTAGGGAAGCGGGCGTGGATGATGGATGTATGCTGCTGTTCCCAACTATGCAATTGTATAGTCGAACTTATCCCAGAGGTACGCAGTGGTATGGTGATGGTTGGCACAATGACGATGATAGTGGTACTCTCTGATGAATGTGGCTACTCACAAGAAATGAGATGCAACTCACGTGAACCGTATGCAAAGTGATGTAGATGTGTGAATGAATGCACAGTGTCCCTTTGTTCACTCTACAGTGATGGTAATGGCGTCCTTGGTGATGAGCACGTGTTTTCACAAAATCGTCCGTAAAATATTAACTGATGCATGTAAATGATACATAATTACATTGCATAATAATTAATCTGACATGATTGACAATTAAAAAGACTGAATAATCTTCATTGACGTGCGGATGACTGAGTCCTTAGCCATGTGGCATGAACGAAGTGCTTACGCAGTTTTAAATTAAAGTACCTGTTTGATTTGTAAATAGTGTAAGTTGACTTTGTGCTTTTTTAAGATGCCGGGAAGGTTGGCAACAAACAAAAAACGATCTTCAAATCAACAAACTTTGGTGTAAAATATTCATTGTCTTCCAAAATTTAAACTGTATTGGTATGTTTGTCACAATAAAAACATGGTCAATGCCGGGCCGGGTTTGTAAAATTCGAAGTCGCGCTCGGTGTTGTGGCTTTACTTCAAGCAGGAAGAAAACCGTGTCAATTTCTGGGGAAAAAAACAATGCAATGCTCTGCAGTACTTTACAACTGCTGTAAATACTTGGGTTATTATTCATTGGTGTGTGAAATGTAAGCTTATTGCATTTAAATGTTATATATGGCTTATAAATATGTTTTTTTGCCATAAAATATGCTTGCCGAAAGGAGGTTAAGTAAATACACAAAGAGCCACGACATGCACTAATGTTTTTAGAAACATTGGCAACTTGAATACCGCCCTGTTCAGTTCAAGGTACAACCACTTTCTGTAATTTTTGTTTACATTAGCCATAATGTCAGAAGAACAAGTGTTGAAAACAAAGGTACAATCACACCAGCGAAGGCTAAATCTTATTTTGTAAGGTGGGAGAAAGGCATTAGCACACCCTCGAGACGAGGAGGAGGATTCTTTTTTTCGGTCAATATGTAACGAAGTGGTGTGTCGTTTCTTGGCACATGCTCATTTGTTTATTTTGTTTTGTCTAGTTCGTCTATTCGTATTGGTAACTAGATATATTTTTTATTTTGGCAAAGTTACTCCACGGCAGCACTGTTTATTTCTTTAATCTTCGGTGAAATTGTAATAACAGTAAACTGCTTATTATTTTATAAAGAAAATTCAGGCATTTATTTATGTGTAGTTAATGCAGTGTGGTATGATTATGGAACAGTTCTTGTGTAATACTTCTGACCAACTCTAATCATGATCTGATCGTATTTGTTTTCAAATGAATCAAACAAATTTTTTTATTAATAAAATTTGAATTAAAATATTATGTTTTGATCATTCATACATGTGTGTGTTTTAAAATAATATGGTAGGAAGTATTGTTCGATACTGTCGAAATACTATTTTGGTAACATCAAGTAGCTACGACTCTATGCCGGCCTATAACCTCTAGGCATTCCTTTGTCTCGAGCTTGTTCTTTCTTACACATCATGGCGTGAACATCAGCCATAGACTTAGTGCTCTTTATCGTTTTGTAATCTCGTAATCCGACAAGTTTTCCGCCTAGAGTGAGTTTATTCTTTCAATTTATTACCTTTTGCGCCCTAGTGTTACATTGTTTTTATGACGTTCTTCTTTTAAAAAATTATTTGTTTGCTTGTTTAATGTAGCGGTCCCCGCCACGCGATTTCAACTCTTTGCTATGTAGAAGGAAAGGAAGCCTATTAAGTATTTGGGGGATTTGGCTTGTCTACATCTTCCTATGTAGAAGTAACATTATTTCTACTCGTCCTTTTGCTGTACCATCATCGATAGCCATGGGCGAGATGGAGAAGTAACATCTGTCGGCGGTGGCAAGTGTGTCCCCATGAAGGACAGCCAGGAAAGTCCAGCCTATATGTTTATTTTCCTTCTCTCGTCCTAACTTCTTGATGTGCACACAACACTAATTATTCAAATTTGAGACTTTTATTTAATATTCGATCACAACCTCTGCAAAATTAATTGAACAACGAAAATTGAAAATTTGTTTAACTTATTTATTATGATATTCTGAAGTCATACGTGCTTTTCTTGATTTGTTAATGTACCATATTGGTTAATCTACATACTCCAAATACTCATTGTGCAAAGATTTTATTGTTATCTAATCAACTAATCAAGGTATTAAAAAAATATATAATTTTTTCTGAATTATTACAATTTTATTTACTAGACCTAACTCATTTCATAAAGTTTAATATACAAAGGCTCTCATGCTCCTAAATTAAAAAATAAATTAATTATTGTATGGTCTCTTAAATTAATAATCTTTATTGTGAAGTGTTGGGGAAAGGAGGCTCGGCCCTTTCTCTGACCTTGAATAAGGATCACTGATCAACAACTTGTGTCCACGTTAGTGCTGTTTTCCCCTTTCTTTGCTTAGCTGGCCTAGAGGCTGTCTTAATCAGTTTACCTTATTGGTTTACCCTTCCTGGACCTCCTAGATTGGTTGGTAAAGTTTGGGGGAATTCCACCAAGCAGTACAAAATGGTAGCAGAGCGTGGTTGTTGATTTGTGTTTCCTTTTGTGCATACTGTTGATTGTTGCTTCCCTACTTGCTTTGGGAAGTTGGTACATGGGTGTCTTCCGGTCTGCGCTAGGGTTAATTTAGGGTTTTTGTTATTGTGTGTGTGTTTTTGTGTTCTCTTGTGGGCACACTATTTTTCTCTGTGTTTGTCTTTTGTTACCTAACCATGGCAACTATAGTACCTGAATTTCTGCGAAAAGATGAGTGCCACAATGAGTGTACCATCAGAGGTACCTGAAAATACTGCTGCTTCTTATAGAAGGACCTTGCGTGCAGCTTTATTGATTTAGAAACCCATTGATTTAAAACATTTAGAGTCTAATTGATATTGATGAGGAATACAAAAACTGTGTTTCTAATGTCATAAGTTTAAAAGAGATTTTTGATAACCTGGAGGATGATCTAAGTTCTCCTATGTACCCCAGACTGAAAAATAAGTTGGCCCACATTAAGAGGCACGTAGAAAACCTTTTGTGTACGTTTTCTGCAAAACTTACTGAATCCCGGGTTCAATCCCTGGAAAATATTAAAATTAAAATTCAAGATATGTTTGAATCCCTCGGTAAACTCGAGGCTCAATATTTACAACCTCATACCTCTACAGGAGAAACTTCCCAGACTTCAATCCTTTCCTACCAACTTGCTAACCTTGAGGTCAGTGCACCAACTGGTACCAACCAACTTTCTCAACCTACACAGTTCAACCTAGGTGGTAACCCTTCTGGAGCCACCACACCTCTCTGTGTACCTGTTTCATTGTAACACCAGGCTGTACCTTTGTTTACTTCACCTTCTCCACACACTAATGTTGTTTATGGGACTTATCCACGCATGTCCACTTCTGTCTTTCCAACTACACCTAACCTTGTTTCACCTGTCTTTGGAAAAATTACTCACCCCCTTGAACGAATGATGAGTGATTTCCCAGCAACTGATGGTTTGCACGTGCCTAAATTCTTAGAATATTTAAAGAATATTGTGAAACTTCAGCAAAGTAAAATTGTGCCAGAAGCTTAACTTCTAGAGTTAATTAACCCATTTACTCAAGGTCCTCTAAGTGAAAGAACCAAATTAGCCATTTCACAACGTTTTTCTTTTGATGCATACCATGCTGATATTCTACATTTTTTTATTCCTGCTAGACTTCTTACACAACTGCAACTAAAAATGTTCAATCATCTACAGGAACCTAACGAGTCTCTGTCTTTGCAAGTAGCATTAGCGAGGCTGCTATTGTTTTGCGGTTGTTACCTGAAAGTGAAATCGTCAACACTATTTTGGAAGGATTGGCACCTCAGGAACACTCTCGTTTAGTTTTTGTCTCTAAACCCACTTCTTTTTCAGAATTAGACATGGCGTGCATACATTCTCAAAACATTCGGTATGCTGACCAGAAACGTGAAAATATGTTTCACCAATACAAACCTACAAAAATATTTAAAGATAATAAAAAAAGGATACCTAGTGATCCTAACCTCAGCCATGTGACTGATAATCCTGCCAAATTGCAAATACCTACCAAACCTCCTCAAACTAGCTTTGAACAAAAACCCACTATCTCTTGTAACTATTGCAAGAAACCTGGTCATGTTATTTCAAGTTGTTTCAAGTTAAAAGCAAAAAATAAGGACCGCGGGGAAGAAATGTGAGCGATCTTCCCTATAATCATGGCAGTCCTGCCAGTTCTCAATATAATGCTCACATACTAAAGTCTGTGAATCTTTGCCATAATTTTTAATACCTTATGGTTCTGATAAATTTGGTGACAAGAAAAAGAATTTGAGCATATGTCAAGTAAATTTTCCAACCCCTCGTATTGAAGTTATTTTGCGACGATTAACTATTAATGCGCTTGTTGACTCTGGAGCAGCGCATTCTAATATTTCTGAAAATAATTTTGAAAAATTAAAGGGAATTAAAGCTGATTAAGTCTGTTGAACCTTGTGATATTCAGTGTTACACAGCATCTAGAGAAGCTTTACCTATTTCATGTTGTGTTACATTTAAGATAAAAATTGGACATTTTACAAGGAAGCATAAATGTCTTGTTTCTAAAAATCTTGGATTAGAATTTATATTAGGTGCTGACATTATGAAATTCACAGGACTTGTACTACATATTCAAGACCAGAATATATTTTTCAAGACCAGAATATATTTTTCAAATTTTCTCCCAATAACAATTTTTTTTTTTTTTTCGGATTGTAAACAGAATCAAAACATTTCATCTGAAATAAAGGCTCAATCAAAAGTAATTGCTGATACTTTTGCTCATTTGGACAAGTCACAACGGTCAGCGATTAAAACCCTGTGTGAACAGTTTCCTAAGGTTCTCACCTCTAAATTAGGACTAACTGATTTATTAGAGTATGACATCAAACTATGTAATTGATAAGGAATATGTTAAGAGCCATCCATATAAACTAGTGCCCACTAAAATGGAAATTTTGAGAAATCAAGTTCAGGAGTTGTTAGATAAAGGTGTAATTGAACAATCCACATCACAATATGCCAGTCCAGCCTTTTTAGTGCCTAAACCTAATGTAAAACCCCGCATGGTGGTTGATTTTCGCAAAGTTAATCAAAAGATCGAAATTGAATCTGTTCCTCTTCCTGACTTGCGTTCTGCTTTTATTTGGTTTGGAAAAGCAAAGTATTTTACTACTATTGATCTTAATGCAGCTTATCATCAAATTCCTCTATCAGAACAGCCTAAGCATATTACTAGCTTTTGTGTTCCATGGAACCTTTACCAGTTTACTAGTGTACCTTTTGGTTTGGCTACTGGTGCTCAGATACTTACTCGTCTTTTGGATAGAATATTTCATGACATTAAATTTAAATACTTGTATAACTATCTTGATGACCTTGTGATATATTCTGAATCTTTTGAACAGCATGTGGAGCATCTTAAAGAAGTTTTACTACTCCTAGAAAAGGCAGGTCTTACTGTTATTCCTAATTGTACCTTATTGGCCACAACTCGTAGGTTAGAGGAGAGAGTGTTTGTGTGTGCCTGGCCTGCCCACAACCTTGAGGCGGGTTAAGGTGTGACTGGCTAGCTTACAACCCGTGGGTAGGAGGAGAGGGATTGTTTCCACTAAGCTTGGTGGGAGCTGTGCCCTAGACAACTTATTTGAGTAAGCCTTCACCCTTGTGTATACCTGTCCGAAGGGGTGGAAGTCCCGTTTAGCGAGTGGAGTAAATTGGCCTATGATTGTTCTAGAACTTCAGCTACTGCAGATATGCCACATGTATGTAAACAAATTACTCCCCGGGAACATAACAAAAATCCCTAGCATCTTATTAGCTGCCGTTAAAACGTAAATATTAACAATAAAACAGTATACAGTATTATTATTAAATACGGTTTTGAGTGATAATATACAAATATGTTTCTTATGGTTGGCGTAATTTGCCGTATTTGCACTCGTAAAAAGTCTGTATGCATGGTTGGCACTTTGTGATAAAATAGGGCAGTGTTTGGATATAGTCTTTGGCTGAGGGTATAAAGTCAGTCGAAACATGAAATACACATTGGAGAATAATATTAGTGTTCTGAAAATAACATTTAGGCACTTTATAAATATTATTTACGCACTGGTTACGAAGAAAATTGGCTGATAAGTTAAGTTAACTTGGTCACAACACTGGCATGAATACGGCAACATTGTTCTGACAACGTATTTGGGGAGACAAGCTTTTGAAAATGTAAGAGATAGATAGCATCAAATAAAGTACATATAGTAATCAAATCACTAATAGATGAATTTTATCAAGAGAAAATTTCCACTGCCAGTTGCAGTGGTGTCGAAATGTCGTCAAATAAAATGTGAACTATGCTTATTGATTGTAATCAACGGTTCATAAATGTGAAGTGTCTAAATGTCATTCTGAAGACCAAGTGTATTTTTATGGACTGTTGCATGATTGTTGTAGTTTTGAATTGTTAAATTTATTTTGGCAGGACACAGGTGGAATTATTTGACTTCAATTGCTTGCAGGTTTTTTTTTTTTGACAGATACTTTGGAAGATGGAACTCATATGAAAATAACCTCCCTTTCCAATTGTAATGGCAATCAAAAATTGGAAATTTCAGTAACTGATTTTTAACCTTTCCCAGAATCAGTACTACTAGAGGTGGAAATTGTCTTTTACAAAACCAAGAACAATAAGCTTCCTAGCCTGTAGTATAATTAACTTTACCTTACTTATGATCATAACTTAATGGAACTCAAGTTTTTATTTATGAAATGCACATATGGTTGGTGGATATATACTGTATTCACAAATGAGGAAATGTGTAAATTTTTCTTGTAAGAAGTTTATGTAATTTTTGGTATCGAACACATGTTAATAAACCTATTGATGAGCATAGTATGCATTCATGACGTGTGTAAGTGCAAAAACGTGAGCAGTGTTCTCCCCAGGCCTATTTTGGCGCCCCACCCGGCTAGTTTTCTTTACCGCCCGGCTACACCATCAAGCTTATTCTACAATCCACCCAGCTGGTCTCATAAACCACCCAGATCTAAATTTTTGCTGGGGAGAACACTGGTAAGACTTAAAAAATCCTTTTGATGTTAATATTTAACATTTGATAATATAATTAAGACTTAAATTAAAAATTTTTAATAATTCCCGACTTACAGGATATTAAATTTCAGATTAATCAGACCAGTAGAACTGGTCGCATTCACAAAAAAAAAAACTAGAAAATAACTTATGATCTTTAAACTAGGGCTGAGCCGATACCGGTTTCGGTTTATCAAAACAGGCCGAAATGCCAGTAATCTGTGTCTTTGGCGACTCAACAAAATACAGTGAACCCTCGATAACTCGGACCTCGATGTCCCGGACTTCGGATAACTCGGACAGGATTTTAAAAAAAATTTAATAATTTTTAATTAATTTTTTTTTCTTAAAAGACATAAAAAATCGTTTCTGCTGGATTTAAGTTCATCACATTATATTTTAGAACAGTATTAAACTTTATAACGAAGTCGTCCATCGCTACTTAGCCTTTAATAATCCCACAGTAAATATCTGGCAAGTTCCGTGTGGTAAAATGTAGCTAGCGAGGCGCGCGACGCGCGAGTAAAGATGCAACGCAGCAGGCCGACCTCTCACTTCTTTATCTTTCCTCCCTCTTCGCCCGGCGAGCCAGGCAGGCACGTGAGTCGTAAATAAACATTTCAGCATGGTGCTTCTGAAATGACGGTAACTAACTGTGGGTTATAATGACACATAAACGGAAAATTATTTTGTTCTGGTATGTACAATGAATTCACGGTTGCAAAACAAATTGTCCCGGACATTAAAAAGAAAAATTAAAAATCATTGCTTTGCATTGCGATGTAGAAAAATTGGTGAGAAGGTTTTACGCCCCTTTAACAACAATATTTTCAAGAGCTGATGTGGGTGGTGAAAG
>PNEQ01056499.1:0-13839 GCA_003012365.1 Medauroidea extradentata
AGAGGGGAAAGTAGGAGGGGGGAAATTCGTCACGTGACTAACAGCCAATTAAAATAAAGGAATGGGTAGTGGTGGGGGGAGGGGGGATAATTTAATATATACAAGTAAAAAGTGGTGGGGGTCGTCAGTGTGTCGATGGAGCTCGTCCGGGTAAGACGTGTCGGTAGTCGATTTAATTAAATAATTTTTATATAAAAAGTTTTTTTATTATAGAGTTTTTAAAAGTTTTTTACTAAAAAGAATTTTATTAAAAAGTTTTTTTATTAAAAAGTTTTTACTAAAAAGAATTTTATTAAAATTATATTTATTAAATACATGTGGGGTTATAATGGAATGCGAAATCGAAAAATTTTTGAAAGAAACACCAAGATGGCGGCCGTAAACAATATGGTGACCGGAAACAAAATGGAGGTAATATTTTTTTTTCGAAATTTTTTGAAATTTTGAAATTTTTTGAAAATTTTGAATTTTTGAAATTTTTTGAAATTTTCAAAATTTTGGAAAATTTTGGTAATTTGACACTCAAGGTCAAGGTTAAAGGTCACGGTCATCCAACATGGCGGCCGAGGGCGTGACGTCACAACATGGCAGACAAATCCACACTCGGCTGAAATCCTCACACCGGCTCCATGTCCTGGAACCGCCATAATCATACTACTAATTTAATCTTTAGTTTCGAACCATATTTCGGGAAAACTACTAATGCTACAAGGAAAATCATGTTCAAAGAATATGTAGTAACTTTATGTAGGTATAGCATAGAACCACGCCTGTAGAAACACTTAGATATGCCATGATGTATAAAGAAAGGAAGTTAGATTTTATTTTATAAGTATATAAACACTTCCCGTAACGATTTGTGATGATAATTGGGACCTCTAGTTGCAAAAAATCTGTGGCTGAATGTACCAGTTGGTGATTCTTGTGCAGAACGCTCAATAATTTGGTTTCCCCTTGGTATAAAAGGGGAGAGGTGATGTCACATCACTAAATGAGTGTAAAAAATTCAAATTCAGGGCAGGATTTAAAGTTTCCTCGATTGAAATAAGTGATGAAAGAGTGTATGCTCCCACTTTTCTGGGAGTAGACATTGCCAATGCTCGTGTCCAAGACATTGACAAAAACCAGTAGGTCTGCATCCTCCCCAATTCTTAGTACGTTCTCAAAGGAAACAGTTTTGTCGAATCGGGTTCTCACAATGTCACTGTCTGCATCTTCTGTAGCTCTCTTAATCTGAAAGCCTTGGTATTCGAATTCTAAGCACACAAGGTCAATTAGGCATAGTTTATTCTTGTTGTTGGATGACAGTTTTTTCCCTGGGCATTTTGAATATTGTTGACTCTTGAAAATAATATCATCGCAAGAAACAGCAGTGTAACTATGCAAGCGTTCAACAGTATTTGTACTACAGGGATACCAGTCTCTGGATATCGATCAAACACGGCTGTCACATTCCTACCAGCAGTGGTTGAATGCGTAGCCAACGTACGCAGCAACCACTGCTCTACTGAAATCATTAATTTGCCAGATAATCTTGTGTAACAGATATATACTATCCTCCACTACAAATTTACTAGTTCCCACGGGGAATGGTATGAATGCAGAGTAGAAGTTATATTTTAAACACTTACGTATTCCCTCTGAACTGAACAATGCCATTGGGCGCTGAGTCAAATCCTATATTTAACGCTCTTTCAAAAAACTCCTTGTCGGACATATTTGTAAAGCACAACCTCTGAAAATGGTGAGTGAATCTATGTTAACGTGCTTGTTTTGCAGTGTTATAGAATGGCTGGTTGATGCTAAAGTTGGCACTTCGTCATTTCATGTAAGAGTTATGCATGTAACACAGGTATTTCAAAACTACAAGCCTTAATTCACGCTACTGTTACTGGTATTAACAACATATCAAAATTGATAAGTACATGCAATTTTTGCGATTTTTCCTCTGTGAATGTACAAACTGTCTGGCTTGCAGCAAAATATCTTAACTTAAAAAAACATTTTAAAACGTTTGGTTAGTTGACAGTCAAAATTTTAAATAATTTATGTGTTCTATGACGTAAAATTTGGCTTACCGAATTTTTGTGACACATGAACTAAATGTGTTCATAGTCTGCTAATGACGTATTTTGCGACACAGCGTGCACGAGTAATGAGATGTTCATGAAAAAACGGTCCTCCTAGCTGGTACTGCTACTAACCTCGTTCAGCCATAACGCTACACTAGAAAACATGGTCGCCTTATTTGGAAGATAGTCGTTTTTGGCGTGAGACAATGACACAAAATGTTGCATAATTCTTTTCCACAAAAATCGCCGGCTCTAGTTATAGCGAATCCAAATCTCAAGAGAGTGTTCAGCATACGAAATGTTGGAGAGCTCAATGACATTCACTATTCTACTCTGTCAAAATGTACACACAAACTTAAAGCGAGTAATAGTCATCTAATGACAAACGTAAATCCTCAGTTTACTTTTGTTAGTGCCAGTTATGTTCAACTTCTACGTTTTTTCCTCTACTGAGCATGGAAGTAAGTTTTTTGAATATCCTAAGCGTAGCTCTGAAGCCATGTTTTGGCCCTCACCAGCAAAAGTGCGCAGGCTGACATACAAGTGTGCGCTTTGGCTAGGTGTGCGAATTCCTGACTCATGGAGTGTTAACGACTGTGCTGGTTCAGACTTGTTTTCTGGTTTTATGAAGTGTAAGATAGAACCGTCTGTTAGACAGCCAGTATCTACGAGCCTTGGGAGATGCACTTCATTTTATAAGTACTGTGTATATGTTTTAATGAACTGTCATGTGTTCTCATGCGTCATATCCTTCTCGAATCTTCAATTGAATTATATAGGTGTGGCAACTGTTTCGAAACCTGGCAAATTAATTGAAACGATTAATTCAAAAAGTACCCAAGTCCAGAAACCAAGATTGATCAAGAGAAGGAAAAAAATAGTATAAGAACTTCTGACCTTTAATGTAACAGCAAGAGAGAACGTGTGTTGTAATTCACATAATTCATAAAACGTAGTTCATACGACAACTTGCTGTAATGATATCATTTTGCTGAAGGTCTGAACTTGGGTAGTTTTTGGATCACCGATTCAGTTGCAAAAAAAAAAGTGTGAAACAGGTAGGGTCAGAAACTGCAACAGAACTATTTGAAATTATTACTGTAACTTGAGCCAACTTTCAGACCAGTCATTTCCACCAAATCGAGTTGTAGAGGAAAGCGAAAAATACTCATATTTTATAATAGTTACTATGAAAAAAAATTTAATCTAGTTTATTGTATCTGAAATTATACTTATTGTTAGCTTTCATAGTCTACTCATAAAAGAGGTTCAACTCATTTTCGAATTTTTTGACATTACTAGTTTGATTGTTTGCTCCTCATATGTGTATGTTATAGGAATATCGTTACCATCCATGTTTATCTTATCTCGCAAGAACTTAAAAAAACATTTCACTCGAGAGAAATGTACATGTTGCATAATAATTGGCAACGAGTCTTCGTGTTATCTTTAAATGGTTCCTGCAGTGGGTTAGCGTTACAAACTAAACCGTTCATTTATACACACGTCATTGCACGCGGATGCTGCAGTGTTGCAGAAAAAAAAACAACAGTTAAATTATAAACAAATAAAAAGAAAAGCCAGTGTTCGCTATTGTCAGGAAACATGTAACATACATACAATTCCGGAAAGGAATAAAGTGAAATCCCGAATGACGACATGCATACAAACAAAAATACAACGGTTTCAACACAAATTAATTCCGGGACGGAATATAGTCGAACGGGGAAAGACGACAGAAAAATAATAAAAGGACAATTAAATAAAAAACCTAAACCAGGTGTATAAAATTGTGACAAACTATACGTGAACTGCGATGACCACACATGCGACCGGAGACACATGCGAAACAACAAAAAGAAAACAGACCAAATTAGCAGAATTCCTTCGACGACAACATATGCGACATTTTAAGAACTGGGATCTGTCCTCGTCTTCAGGTACATGTACACCCTATGGAATTACAGCATTCTGACCGTTTCTTATGAAACTACAAGCCTAACGCGCCTACTTATACCTCAGCCAATGACAGTGCAGCTGCCTCCTAATTAGTCGGACTCCTTGATATGCAGTAGTTGTGAAACATGGCCTATTGTTTTACGTAAATTTAGTTTAGAAAAAATTTCAGCAATAATTAATTGTAACTGTTTAAATTATTTTATGTTTCGATTAACCTTAATTTGGTGCTTTATTTTACTGTAAGTATTTTTTTGTCGTCTTTCACCATGTGAGTTTATTTTGCCCCGCAGTTAATATGTGTTGTTATTGTTATATTTTTTGTTTGTATTCGTGTTGTCTATAAGGATACGAAAATATTCTTTTCCGGCATTTTTTGAATGTTATATGTTTGTTGAACACTGTTAATACAAGCATTTCTTTTTTTTTTATTTAGACACTGAGATTTTTTTGCTACATGGCAGCATTCGCACGACATGACGTATGCAAGAAAAATGGTTTAGTTTGTGGCACAAATATTCCTGACATTATAAACCATTTTGTTTCTCCCATCTCGCCATCCCATGAAAATCCTGCACTTCTTATTCTGGACAACCGCTGTTCACACATCAGCTGGCAAGCTAAAAATATGTGCAAAACGAAGAGAGTAGTTCTTCTCTCGTTCCTTCTACACTGTTCTCATGACTTACGGGTATGGACATTCCAGTCGTCGGACCTTTCAAAAGACGATATGAAACTGGAATTAATTCATGAGGTAGGACACATCCTGGGAAATTTCTTCGATTTTTCGGCAATTGATAAAGAAACCATTTTATACTAAACGTCACCAGCAAACATTTAATCAGGTTTACAGAAAACTGGTACTTCACTTCCGATTCCTTATATCTTTTGAGATAAAGAGTTTACACAACGCACCTGCGTCCATCACTGACCGTTCAGACCCAAATAACACCAGACAGGTACACAGGAAGAAGTTACATCAAATCTGAATGTGCACATTAGACAAGACTTAATATAGGCAGTGAGCTAAATATTCTCTCAGTATCTGGCGGAATTATTTCTATTCTAGAAATTGTGCGTCCACTCCCAAAATTTCCACCTCGAGGGGACACTTCATCCAGAGGAATAATAGGAAGAAAATTTGCAGTCCACACTGATTCTCCTGAAAATAAAGGAATTGGAGAAGATAATGTAACACTGAAGAAAATAAATGGAAAAAAAGTTGAAAGTTAAAACAAGGAAACCTCAGATATCTAAGCAACAGGAGAAACATAATATTTCCAGAATAAATATAAATTAAACAGGACTGGAAATTCTAAGAAACTTTCAAGAAGAAAAATAGCAGGCGATGAAGAGAGGGTGTATTTAGTGTTCATGGCGAAATGCAGCAAAAATGAAGAATGAGTTCTGTGTACTTCTTGACAAAAGTGGGCATATTGGTCTTGTGCAAAGAACGTACCAATGCATGTATCTGTTGACTGTGAAACAGACGATTTTGATAAATGGGCGTAAGTGCTATAATTTAATCGATCTGGTGTTATAACTTGCCTCAAGGATAGTGCATTTTGCAACACTTAAGGCTTCATGGTATTATAAATAACATGATATAATATTTTATCTACTATATTGTTTTAGAATGCATGCCTTGCATTACAGATTTACTTAGAATCGAATCATTAAGGCGACCACTTTCCCCACGCTTCAAATGCGTTGCAGCGTGTTCGTAAACATGATTTTTCTACGAAGATATTCCACGTGTGCCCATTGTGCCAACGTACGAAAAAAACTTCATACATAGTTGGAATTTCATTAAGACGCCACGCTCATCAAAACACTGTTTCTAAGCCCTCCAACATGGCTATAAATTACTTTTCAGACTTCCGTACTTCAAAATGTATTAACCGGATGTATGTGAAACTCAGATTGCGACCTGCACTGAAATTTGCTACAGACTTTCCACCGATAAAATTATATTGTCACCGCTTAGTGTCCCATAGAAAATACGGTTCGGCAGGAACCTTACATGCTAGTTCAGCGCTTGGCTCATTGTGGCGATGAGGGCATTTGAAGTGCACTTCAAGGTCGACTATACTGCTCCGTCACTTTTGAGTCTATCATGCGTGGGTAGGCGGCGCACTTAATATAAATGAATAAAATGTTAACAGTGGTGCACTACTCGCGGCCTCCCTTTTATTTATAAATGAAATATAGTTATGTGCTAGGTCCATATATTATAATATAATTATTAAAGATTATGAGATTTGTGTTTAGGTTTGAATGTATTTATTTACAAATCTTATTACATATTAAGCAAATTTGCTTTTTGTGTACTTATGGTTTCTTTCAACAGAAAATTTACGTTGTGCGATTGTATTGCGTAAACAACATCATATTTACTGATCAACGAGATATCAATTTTACAGTGTTACGCGCAGTTAGTTTTACTAAGCTTGAAACAAGTATATCAGTAATCATGTTAGAGACGTTCAACAAACAGACCTTGCCATATTTTAAAGACTTTGCGATACTTTACAAATAAAAATTGAAGTATTTATTTAAAATATTCTAGGTTCTCCAGGCGAGAGTATGAGTCTAGACACATAAGGTTATACTTTTGGGTGTTTGAAATATTTTCCAACTATCCGAATGTCACTTCATACACTAATATCGCACAGAAATGTTAGTATTACCTAAAATTCTCATAGGTGAGTTGGAAAGTCAATTACGAAGCCGCCAGATGGACGAAATGTTTATGTAAGAATGGTTTTCTACATACATAATGTTTTCGTGGAATAGCAAACTCATATCAACTTCACTGCTGGTGAGTCGGGTCATATGCCAATAATGATTTGTAATAATTCTCTACTCGAAGATGCAATCAAGCGTCACTCTAGCTAATGCCTTCCGAAGGGAAAGTTTTTCACGTCAGATTTACCTCATCACTCGAGGAACTAAAAGCTAGCGAAGAAAATGTCTCTGCACACACCAAAAATCCAGCAGTAAATGTAAAATATGAAACGTTCTATCCCAGATAAATTAATTATACACAAAAAGTAAGCTTCCATCTTACCCTAGGCTGTTGGACGATACACAAACAAAAAAACTGAATATGTCCCAATATAAAGAACAAAGAAAACTTTTGTAATTAGCTTGAATTTGTCATTTAAACTGGCGTTTAAAAATAGCTACAAAAGATAGTTATTTGACAGTACGATATAACGCTATACATATGAAATCAAATAAGAACGTGGACTCTGAGCAACTCTCAGTCAAGCAACGGGGTATTTTTTCTAATGACGGTATTTTTAAGCAAATATTAAGTCTGGAAAATTTTCTTGTGTGATTGATTAATTATGTATGAGAAATGTTGAAACTAAGGATCCTATATTTTACTTGATAACAATATCTATCAAACCATCAAGCCGTGCTTAAATGTATTTTTATATTTTCATAATCTGTAGAAATTAATTTAGTTGTAACGGGGAAGAAGAAACTTGATGGGAATTATTAGGGAAATTTTTTCCTGTGTTTTTGCTTACATAAGTGGGTTGCTGTACTTTATCCTCATAGACAAAAATTACTGACAAAGTGGTTGCTACTTGACTGGAAGTTTCCGTTTTCTGATTAAAGAACGGCATTTTATATCAAATTTATTTCAAAATAGGATGTTTTGTCTTTTAATGTTCATGTGTAATAATTCCCCTGGTGTTTCAAGTCTTGTTTTATGAGTTTAAAACTTTCCTGACTCTATAAAGCAAGTTTGTTATCTTTAAGACATCAGCTTCTAAATGCCATATGGAAAAGGAAACTTACGGAAACACGACTCTAACAGTGGTACTTGTAATAATATTTTCCGTGATGTGTGCCTCCATAAACGAGTGTACGATGCAGCTATCTAGCGGATGGTGGCAGAACTATGTCAGGAAATATCACTTGCGTCTCGCCGCTGACATGGTGCAAGCATTCGGCTATCATCGGACGGAATACTCGGGTACTTCCGTGACTCAGCATCGCTTGCCTATCCCCTCTCTCACAGCATCGCTTCCCTTCCCCTCTCGCAGCGACGCGTCTTTACCAAACGTTATCGCTCGCTCTTTTTGACATCGCGTCGATATATTTCTCTCTTCTCTCTCTCTCTCTCTCTCTCTCTCTCATATATATATATATATATATATATATATATATATATATATATATATATTAGCCGTTAGGAATAATTGCTACGGGCACTGTCTACCTTCGTGTTAGAGGCTCAGACGTGACGGAGCTGTAAGGGCGACCTTGAATCGTGCCAAGTGCTGAACTATTTATAGCATGCAAGATTTCCGCCTATCAATTTGTGCTATGGGACTCTCTTGTTTCTGCGTTTTTAAGATTTTTATTATTATTATTAGCTTAAACGAGAGCAGACATCGAAAATCTGTTTGGTAGTTTTGTTTAAAATGGTTTTTGCCATGACAGCTATTTTTTTTTTAAACAAGAAATTGTTTCGTTGATTGCATAATTATCTAAAGCCATAGTATTTAATGCCTTGAAAAAATCAGCCAACGTGGATAAGACGATTTTAAACAAAACTGCCAAATCAATTTTCGACATCTGCTCTCGTTTAGGAGTAAAAAATTAATATCTCAATGAAAGTAGGAACAAGAGAGCTTGGCTTTAAGCGTGACAATGTATTTTTATTGGTGAAAAGTCTGTAGCAAGGTTCAGTGCAGCTTCATATTACTAAAATAAATGGTTGCTATTTTAATTATCTTTGCAGCCAATGTAATTCATGGTGCACTTGTATGGTAATTAATGTGTTAAGTATAATTTTTTTTCCCCACAAACCAGTAGCTTAAATGTTTTATTCACATCTGATTTTCGGTATTTCTGTAACATTTTACATCTTTCCACCACTTAAACTGCAGACATTTGAAAAGTTACTAAATCGCTTATTAGGTATTTACGCAAGTCTCATTCCTATTCAGAAATCATTTCGATATCTCAACACGTCTAATTCAATTCGATATCACAACGGGTTTAAAGTTATCGGAAATTTATTGAAATTTAATTTTACAACTTTTTACCACCTTAATTTTTACATTTAAAAAAAATTACATAATATGCATTTTTGTTAGCTTTATGCTGAAGTAAAAAGCATCTTGACATCTCAACTGGTTTAAGCGCTATTGAGGATTCATAGAAAAACATATTTCACCACATCTCACTAACTTACCTTAATTTATATATTTTGAAAAGAAAAAATAACCTTTTGAGTTTGTGTCTACGGTGTAAGGGAAAGCCCCTTCCAAAATTTTGCGTATCGAAGTACAGAGGTTTGGACTGTGAGTTGACGAATATGTGAGTGGACTGTTCATTTTATTATAGAGAGATTATGTATGTAGTGTCAAGATAAATTACAAAAATGAACAAGAGAACTTTTTTTTTTCGTGTATGATGCGCTATTGCGTCAAAAGAAAAAAATGTATGGATGTATGTGAAAATGGTTATGAAGTTTCAAATCATTCTTGTAGTCAGCATCTTATTTCATGTAATATAGGTATGAAATTTACGAGGTTTAGTAATGTGTCGTACGTTCGTTGGTTTATCAAGGCCACCAAATAAGTTACTAATTCAGCAGAAGAATGAGTATGTGCAAAAAAGTAATCTTAAAAATTTAATAAAAGGTAAAATATATCGCGATTGTGTAACTTAAGGAAAATTGTACCATCAAAGCATATATAAATGAATACCTAGAAAATATTTTGCGAGCTTGAAACTCGTTCAAACAAATCAAATCGCTGCGCAAATAAAAAAAAAATAATTCATTATTTTGGTGACTGCACCATATATAAAAGACCGCGGTGGGCGAAGTGACTAGAGCACTCACCTCCCCACCAAGGTGATCTTGGTTCGATTCCCAGCGGGGTCGGTCCCCGGACTTTCGCATGTGAGAATCGTGCCGTATGATGCCGCTCGTCGGCGGATTTTCTCGGGGATCTTACGTTTCCCCGACCGTACATTCCGGCGCCGCTCCATATTCACACTACGTCAGCTCTCACCAGCGCTAAAGACCTACATGTTATTGCTGACCAAAAAATATCTTCAAACAGAGGAAATTACGTTGTGGCTGCATATAAAATACTCTAACTGAAAGTTATTTAAACCAATTAAATCGCAAATAAGACACCGGTACTTAAATTAAAACAATATTTGAAAAACTTCACAGTCTTCTAAGTGTGTTGAAATGTGACTTTATAAGACTGTACTATCTTCGTCGTCACAAGTTAAAGTTTGCTATGGTTTTTATGGGTGGATAACATTTTGGGAGGCTGCTGAATGACTATAGAACACGTGATTAACTAAACCACAGAAGAAAGATTGGTGACTGTGATGAGTTGTTCATCTCTAGCTTTAACTTTATACACCATTTAAGAAGGGGTAAGCTGTTTTTTTGTTTAATTCAATGTTGACTGTGTACTATCTGCGCCGGGATCCTAGTATCTGAGATTACAGGGTGCGTAGACCCGGGAAGTAACATGCGAGGTAGAAGAATCGCTTTTAATATAATATTCAAGAAAATATTTGTACTTTGAACGACTTGCCGGGAAGCAACGTTTTAAGATGAACACATTACAACAAATAGCCCACGTGACATAGCGACACCGTAACAATATGTAATCCCATATTACTGAATAATATGTGCTAAATAACCTTCATAGAAACTAGAAATGTTTATGTAAATTACAACGAAGCTGACCACATAACGTTATTTCCTTAAAGATTTTAAGCATATTTTTTTATCATTAATATCATAGTATTTTCGTGATGGACATAGTGAGCGTGAAGATTTCAAAACTATTGAAATACACTTTAAATGGAATTTCTAGTAGGTAAGAAATACTATTAACCCTACTTTTATTTTTACGTCTTAGTACTTCACAGATTCTGTTGTAGCAATTTGTATGCTGCAACGATTTTTTCAATACATAATATTTCGCTTATGCATAATTTATGGACTGATTGCTTAAATTACGGTTTGTAATGTCCTGGTTTTATATTTTCTGACATAAATTAATTTTTTCGTGGATTAGGCTATTTTCTAAAAAAAAAAAATCACTATTCAAACAAGTATAATATTAGCAGGTCTAAATGCGAAAAATGCTCTAAGTGTACAATTTTACACCTTGAAATCCCAAATTTTCCGGGAGGAGCTCCCCTGGACCCACCGCATTGTTATGAGTGGTTCAGGGTTCCCAGATCTACCCTCCCAATTTCAAAACGATAGTACGCCCCTCGCTATTTTATTAGTTTATTTTTAAATTGTAAAACATGTGCCATTTTATTTGTAATTGAATCGTGGTTTTGTTATTTGTATTTTCTTTAACCAAAGAAACGTTTTTGAAAATGTAAATAACATCAGCGTAAGTGCAATTTTTTTTTAATTGCTTGCTTGTATGTTTTCGCTGTAAACTATTTGTGATGTAGCTTGTGGTAGTTCGGTCAGGAGCAGCAAATAAATAATTAAAGTGAGGAAAGAAAATGTTCCTTGCAATTTGTAAATCGGATACACGTGGTTTACTTACAGGTATTGCTGCGATAAATCTAGTTCAGGGGTGTCCAGACGTGTTTATGAGCGGGGTGGGAAGGGAGGAAGCGATAGGAAGTGAGAGAGCGAGCTAACGCCTGTGAGGGAAGGTAGCGCTGACTCGAGGCGGGCGGCCGAGTACTTCCGATGATACCTGAATGCTTACACAGTGTCAGCGGCTAGACACTTCTGGAAATATCTTCCTCTCTTTTCCCACTACTTTTCCGTTAGTATAACTTTTCGTAAGGTGTCGGCTTGAACGTCGTAGCGAGCGGACGTTCGTGTTCGTGCCAGCGCGCAAGAGCACCAGGGAGCTACGCATGCAAACAGCGACTACACTGATTCGGCTATTAACAGCGTAAGTATTGGTCTTATTAGAGCTGTTGCACCCAGGAGAGAAGTAGACCGGTCTGGGGCATAATTTTCTTGCCACCAACCTCTATAGCCAAGCCCCCTGGCGGGGGAAGTGGTTGAAACTCTCTTGGTTAGTTTTTAGTTTAAAACGTTATTTAACTATTTCACTCAAATTAATAATCACGTAACTATCGCGGACTAAACACCATGGACGGCCCAGGGGCCTCCATGGAGACCCAAACACGCGCGACTAGTGACGAGAGTGCCGCGAAAAGGCAGAAACGTCCCCACGACAATGTGCAGTCCCGAGACTGCAACGAAAATAATCCACAATTTACAAACACGTCTGGCCCTACCCAACAAGCGCCCACTGGCGAAGCGACCCAACAACCGCAAAAGAAAGTGCAAATAAAACCTTTCACAGTGTGTACCTGACAAAGGAACACACGTATTCAAAACTTAAACGTGCCCTTGACGCTAACCTTGCACTCGCATGGAGTGCGCATAGCTGCGGTGTGCAATCACTGAGAGTGCATGTCAGCACTATCTCGGACTACGCATCAGCAGTGCGAGTCACGAAGGAACTAGGGTTCCAGCACAGTCTGCTCAGACAGGCTAACGAGATACTAGTCAAACTGGTTTTCAGGCGCGTCCCTGCCGGCCTCGAGTCAGACTTCCTATGGGAAGAATTCGCGCGTTTGCGAATGCCAGTACTCCGTTTCTGGTTCCTTCAGAACAGAAACAGAGTACCAATAAATAAACTAGTGGTGGAACTGCCCCATGGCACGCCACTAGACGCGTACTATGCGCTCAAGAGATTCGCGGGCCTCAGCGTCGAAGCTGAGGACTACAGGCGTCCAGCAGGGCCCTCACAATGTGCGAGATGCCAGAGATTTGGCCACGCAGCGGCAGGCTGCAATGCACTGCCGAAATGCAGGTACTGCAGCGGTGAACACTCCACGACGGAGTGTGTAATACAGAATGACCGCACAAAGGTCAAGTGCGCTGGCTGCGGTGAAAACCACTGCGCTAACTACCGCGGCTGCAGTGCGTACAAGCGCGACAAATGGAGTAGGCTGCCGGCCGACACACGCAAGGAGCGACAAATACAGTCGCGACAGTCACTGCGCAAAAATGCCATAGTACAGGCCTGGCAAACACAGCCGCAACAAGCGCGGCAAAACCCTGGGCCCGCATCACAGGCTCTACGAAATGTTTTCGTGCCACAGTGGGCACAACAGGCGTCAATAAAAACCTACCATAGGTACGCTAGCCTGGAAGTTGACGATTTCAACTATCCACCACTGGCAAACGGACCAGTGTCACGCGATCTAAGGATAAGATGGGCCCAAAATCCGAGAAATTCAGGGCCAAAGCGCAATAAAAAGAACAAGGATAAACCAGCGAAATCTGAGAACACGAGCGTAGAGAAGCCAGCGGCCGAGAGCCAGGCTCGCCAAGCCCACTCAAGGTGCGAGACCCATCAAAGCGCGCCTCCGCAGGGGCCGCCCAAACAAAACGAGCGTACAGAGGCGATGGAACTGAGTACTCCAGTCACCGATACGAGCACAAAGGCCGCTCCCGAAGTCCTGATATTATACGCGGTACGCACTGCCATTGGCACGCCCGCGCATCTCGAACAAATCCCCGAGCTTGCCAATATATTGGATCCTCAGGCCAATATCGTGTTCATATTGTTGCGTGCCATGATCCTGGAGGCCAGTGGTCGGCGGCTGTTTCGTAACACCTTGAGGGCTGGCCGATGACTCAAAGCCCGGGTGGCTCATAGTGGGAAACCCGCCTAACCTACGTCATAGATACCTGTCCCAACTGCGTCTTAACCCTTCGAGGGCGGCCGACGTGACAGCCAGAACGTCCGAAACATGA
>PNEQ01056501.1:0-13837 GCA_003012365.1 Medauroidea extradentata
CTCACGATTCGGCCTTCTTATACTCAGTGAAACAGTCGGGGATTTACCGCATTACAGGGGTCTAAAAATAGATATTTCATCATGTTGCGGATATTCTTTTAGTCACGTAGGCCACCCTCGAAGGGTTAAGACGCAGTTGGGACAGGTATCTATGACGTAGGTTAGGCGGGTTTCCCACTATGAGCCACCCGGGCTTTGAGTCATCGGCCAGCCCTCAAGGTGTTACGAAACAGCCGCCGACCACTGGCCTCCAGGAACATGGCACGCAACAGATCTATTGCTGTTTTAGATTGATTTTGAATTATTATTGAGAAAAATACAATTGGTTCCATATTAAAAGCATAGAGTTTAATGTTAGGCCCAAAGTATCTTCAGTTTCTACTAAAAAATTTGTATTAAAATCCCTGCAAATAATAAATTCTACATTCATATTAAAAATCAGTTAAAAGGTTTTCTAGTTGATCAAAAAAATTACCATATTCCCAAAGGGTGCCCTGTATACACAAATTATAATATATATCTTATTAATAGCTCTGATTCCAATTGTGCAACATTCAAAATTTAGTTTTCTACAGCATTTACTGCAGTCAAATTCTTTGATATCTTAAATTGTTTTTTATATAAATACGTACACCACCCTTTTCTTTATTAGTTCTGCAATAACTTGCTGTTAATTTATAACGTTCAAAACTAGACAATTCTATACAATTGGATTTCAGATTATGTTCACTTAAGCAAACTATATTAATATTCAGATTATGATTTAACATCAAAGATTGAAAACAAACAAGAAGTTCGTCCTGTTTATTGAATAAACCTATTATATTTAGATGCAGGATAGTTATATCAAGTAACTCATATTTTACATGGTTTTTTTTTTATTAACTAATACATATTTATAAGATTCTTCAGAATATACCACATTGGAATAGGTACTTTTATTATAATTGTTGCTTTTGATGCAATTTATTGGGGATCTATCTTTGAAATCATTAGGGGATTTTTGTAATTTATCTGTAAAAAGCCATGTTTGTCTGTTTTACTGGCCCTCACTGTATATCAGACAAGCTTCTCATTTTTCTGAATTATTGCCTAATGATTTGACGTCACTTTTTGAGCCATGATGAGTTTACATGTTTCTGTAACAATAATGTCCTTTCCTTAATAATTAAGGTGTTGCCCATGACCTGTGAATACACTTCTCTCCAAGACACCTAAATCATACAGGATTACATTCCTAAAATGTTTGCAAATATTTTTTTAAAATAATGTTAGTCTTTTCAATTTCCTTATTAACTACTGACCATAATGGCAAGTCATGCCTAGTTTGTAGATTCATGACAATAATGTTTGTGTATGTGTTAAGTCAGCAAGGCATGTTTTTAAAGAACTACAAAATTGAGCAGCATTATTTTTACCAACATCATTACTCCCTCCAAATAACACCACAGTGTCCTTGGATCATAATTCTTTCTGTTGACTAGTATCAAGTTTACTTCTACAAATGTAGCACTAGGTGTGATTAATCCTAATACCTGTTTATGAGCTAATCCTTTTCCATGACTATTTGCTAAGATTACAACTTTACTACTGTTTTTTGATTTCTTAGGCCTAGTCTTGGTTACACCTTGTTGTTGACATCTGGAAATATCTTCAGATAAACTTAAACATTCGTACTGTCATCGTACCAGGCCACAGGCCAGGTGGAGTTGCATCTGGTCGCGGCAGATGTTCGCAGAGTGTGTCAGTGGCAGGTGTGCGCTGGTTGGTAATGGTAGATGTGCGATACTTGAGTGTGTGTGGCAGATCAGTGACTGTGGCAGGGCCTATGTGAACTTGACACAGACGTGTGACACCTGCCATCCCGGCCATTTGCCAGTGCAGGACACATGGCTTTGCTGCCCCCTCCCTCTACCAGAGCATAGAAGAAGGCAGTCTGGAAGCAGTGGCCACAACTGACGGAACGAGAGAGACGCGGTGTGCTTCGGGACTCTGATTCGTCCAGCGAGAAACGAAACGTGCGTGTGCAACTATCTGGCCAAGTGTTTAACTTTGTTTTGCCATTTGGAACTGGCTCGCCTAAGGCCCTAGGGTATGGGGGTGTGGACCGCCTCATAAGTTTACATGTAAGGTGTAGTTTTCTCCAGATCCTCCCTGCTTTTCCCGATCCGCAGCTGTTTCGACTCGCCAGGTGAGAGAGGGGCACGCCGGCACGAACAGACCACGACCCATCGAGCCTCGTGTTTCCGGCTACTCGCTTAACCGGGTGGCGCCCAGAGAATTTCGACGCAGCTCCGTTCCTACCTCACTCTCACCGGACACGGCGTCAGTACCTATTTCTGCTATGGACTGAAGAAGTAGGGCAGGTCGTCTTTTCTTGAGTTTTCAACCATCCTTTAGTCACTTGTGTCCACAAATTTTTTTAAGTTTTAGTCGAAACCCCTAATTCATTTGTTTCCCTAACAATTTTTAGATCACCTTGAAGTATTTTAATAATCTCCTTTAGAGATTCAATCTCTTCAGTTAATCTTTTCACTAAGTCTTGATTCTCCACATTATTATTTCTTCCGACATAAATACACGACTTGGAAACACTGTCAGTCATTTTCTTCATTTTCATCATTACATTCACGATCCTTACATACACCACATACCCACTCACTATTTGGAATGTTAGTCTCATTGTCACAGCACTTTTGATAATGACACTATTTATCACATACATCGCAAAGGATTCCATTACGAACAACCTTGTTACACAAACCACATTTGAAATCTTTCAATACGTAAGAATTTCTTTAGAGAACCATGTATCTCTTCTACACTCGGCACCATGACACATTTATGCAGTTACTATGTGTAATGTTGGTCATACTGTGTTTGTTTAGTTTCACAATATGTAGGGGCTACTATGTTGCATTTTCAGTAATACTGTGTGTGTGTGTCTTGGTATTAGCATATAAAAAAGGTTAAGTTGTGAAGTGACTTGGTAGATTAGGACTACAGTAGCCAAGTAGGAGTGTGTGTGTTTTTAAAATAAATGTAAGGGTACAAGAATTAGATATTAAGATGAACTTTTGAAGAAAGCAGGAGTGATGGTGCAATCGCAACAGGGATTACGAAAGACATTGTTAAGAATTGAAAAAAATGTATTTGTGTTGTTACCTTAAAAACACGAGACCAGTTTAAAGCACCTGTTGGAGGGCAAACTTCATTGACGAAAGAAGTAGAATGTAACCTAGCAAAAGATTTGAAAAAGTGGGGGGTTGCTTTAAAAAGATCTGAAGTCTTGGATGTTGTCACAGATTATGTTAATCATGGACAGAAAACCCCCTCCAAGAATGGGAGACCTGGAAAGGATTGGTTTGTGGGTTTCTGTAAACGTCAGCAGATGAACCTAAAAAAATTGGAACCGTTGGGAAAAAATCGTCAAATTTCTATGGGATGTCCGTTGATTATTTAAGAGTTTTATGACCTGCTTGTTCCGCTGACCCCAGCAGAGTGAAGCAGTTGACTGGTGTTGGCCAAAAAGCACATAGGCTTGCTGAAAGTGGCACATCACGAGACAACACGACTGTTCTTGCATGTGAATCAGCCTCTGAAAAACCTCTGCCACCACAGGTTGTTTGCCTTAAACACAATTATTGTGTTTAAGGCAAACAACCTGTGGTCTTCTTGGAAGGGAGATAAGGACCTCCCTGGAACAATAGCGGATGGGTGACAGCTGTTAATTTTGGAGTTCTTTATTAAATTCTTTTAAGACATTGAAAGAACGTCCTCTGTTCTTGATATTTGGAGTAACTAATTAGCTATTATTTTGCAGTAATCTGACTTGACAAAATTAGAGTATGCAGTTTAAATCAGTCATAACAAAGTTACGAAGTGATTTTACGATATTGGCTCCCGTTTATGTTTTAAAAAATATTTGTCGTTAAATGCGTAGAAACTCGGGCCTATACCCTTAAGTCTAGTGACTTTATTCTAGCAACCTTTAAAGGTAGCAAGAGAAATGTTTCAAAATTCCGGTATGTTGTCACCATACCGGAGTGGTCGCTAGGAGATAACTGGTGCCAGTGGTCGCGCGTGAGAGTTTTTCTCACTAAAGAGAGTTAAGTATGTTTATGTGCCATTTTTTGGGAAATTGGATGAACAGTTTTTAGTGAAAAGTTACTACATAGCTACGTATGAATATCAAAATATTTATCTGTGTGAAGCATTTTGTAATAATACATAATATTTACACTAGCTTATATGCCAATACATTGTGTCTTTAGTTTACCAATGTCATATGCGTATTTAAGATTTAAACACACAAAGAACATCTCAAATTTTCTGTCTCAATATTATTGGATGTCATTTACATCAGTACACACTTAGTCATCTTGTGCACTTCCGTTGCAATCAGGACATTTATGTAGAATGTTTTGGACACACGGGTTTCTCACACATGTTGCAAGCTTTCTTTGTTTTCCTGTTCTTTCTTTGAGGGCAGAAGGCACAGAACTGTGGTGTGTTTTTAAGTTGTCTCTTCTTGGTTCACTCAATCTCTACAATTTTCCTCATAAATTCCAGTGAATTCTGTGGTAGGTTTGTTATGGTAGAACGATTCACAAGGTGAAGGAATCAGCTCTTGAACTTATGAAGCTGATTCCTTCAAAAAAACCTGCCTTGGTACATACACGTTGGTTTTTTCTCTGTATATGATTTGACTCTAGATTCCACCAATATTCAGAAGAGAAAAGAATATTGTCAGGTGCCATCTACAACTTACTCTAGAAACTCAATATTGCCCTTTCAGCTCATCTACAACATCTACACCTCCCTTTGTTAGATTATAAAAAGTCAGTATTTCTGGTTTTTCTTGCTCGCCCGAGTCAATGTCAATCTTGTCTCTAGAATGAAGAGTGGATAACAGAAGCACATTCTTGCCTTTCCTTGGAATGTACGACATTAGTACACCGGTTTTTGAAAATCCAACATACTGCTATGCTATGGCCTGTCTTTCACGTTGAGAAATGGTGGGATTTCTTTCTTGTTTTTTCCGCAATGTACCAACCATTGTGGTTCTCTGTTCGAGAAGGCGTTTCGCCAATGGCACCGAAGTACAGTAAGTTTAGTTGTTGAGTGTGACATTTCTTCCTGTGTTCAGGATTGGAGCCACAATACGCATTACAACACTTTCTGCAGAGTTGTCTACTTTATGAGGGCCTTCAGGCTGCCGACCTGCGTATGTTTCCAAGTTGGCTGTGTAGAATGTGTGTGCATCTACCAGGAAATAAAGTTTTATCCCAAATTTAGCAGGCTTACTGGGAATGTATTGTCGGAACCTACACCGACCTCAAAATTCATCTAACATTTCGTCCACAGTTGCATATTCTCCAATTTGGTAATTTGCCTTACGACAACTGATGAAATCATCAAAAAGTTTTTGTATAGGTGCTAAATTGTCAGTTGCTGTTCTCAAATGCCAGTCATTTATGTCATCAAAACGTAATGCACGAAGCAATAAATAAAATCTTCTTACAGTCATGGAAGCTCTAAAACACTCTGGTGCAGTCCCATCATCACTCCACAATTCTTCCACATTTACATGGGGAGCTTTCTTGACTCCAGGCAGATAAAGAATACTTAACAAAGCACTAATTTCTTCTAAATTTGTGTCCTTACAATCTCTTTCGCGGCTATAGTAATCTCGAATCTTTCCCATATACATGTTAGTGTTTTCCACTATTTCATTTATGACAGTGTCCAGAAAAAGAGTTTCTAGCAATATAAAACATTCTTAGCATTTTTTGCTACAGCCTTAACGCCCGGAAGACGTGTAACAATGTTGCATTTTGCAGTGTGTACATTAGGGCAGGGAGGGTGCACCGACCACAGGGTTTCATTGTCTTTTCTTACATAACTAGGTCGTGCAAAATGAAGTTCATCATTATCAAAATAACTGATGCAGACTGTTCTGTGTCAGTAAAATGATCGCTATGTTCACAATCTTCGTCACTTTCCTTTCAATCAACCCTTTGTGAGTTGTCATTTTCTCCAAAATATTCAACAATGCTGTCTTCTTGCCGCCATTCATTGAGTTCTGTAAAAAAAATATTACCCAAAATGATATAGTACTAATTACAGTAAAAATGTACAATAAGCAGCAGTATTCACTAATGTTCCCCTTACGTTGATTTTATAAAAGAGCTAATTCAACCAGCATTCTTCCTCGACTCCACTTTTTTACGTTTACTTAGCAGCCTCTATGAAAAAGGGAAAATTCTATTTTTTTATTATATTTTTATTTAAATGTGTATTTAATTTAATGAACAATGGTACCATACTTTCTTTTATTGCTTCTGTGTAGCTCCAGAAAAACTTAAATAAAATGAGCCGTCTTTTGCGTGGCAAAAACGTGAACCGCTGATGTCCCTGTGATGTCTTGATACTGTATATTTTAATGTACGTAACACACAAACGACAGCAATATACGTTCAAGTCATGAAATTGTGTTTAAAAAAGTATTTTATGCTGTAAAATCGAGTAGGACTTGAACTCCGAAGAGAATAAATGTGGATAGTGGTTTGTTTGCACAACAATAAAATGCAATTTATTCGCAATAAAATTTTAACTTTAGCACCATCTGATAAATCAAGGCGGACTGCATGGTTTAAGCTTCAAGAAGAGACCTAATAGACTGCTATTAATGACAAAAATACAGTTTACGTATGTAATGCTGCATTGTGTAAAACATGACACTGTTAGCATAAAATAAATAAGTTCTGTTAAGTTAAAGATTGCTGTCAATAGCTTGCAGTTTGCGACAAAATCCCTACAGCTGTAGTGTTTTGGCTGTTCCACTGGCTGCTGCAACATCATTAGCAAATAGGCGAGTTCAAGGCACCTGTGATTGGCCAATAATTCGAGGGGTGGGCGGGGTCTTGCGAAACTTGTCCTGAGATGGCAACACAGCTGTCTCAATGACGTTCACGAGAAACGTAAAAATTACTGAGAGAAAAAAATGTACGTGCCACATTATTTTACCGACTCGTGCAACCAGAATGTTCTATCATAGTCACTGTCAGGTTTGGTTAAACACATACCAAATATTAGTTCGACAGGTTCACTTTTTGTACTCATGTGAACTTCGTTCATCTGACCTTTCAAACCTAAACTTATGATTATATATCGGATCTGAAACATTAAACTGAATTCGTAGTAAGTTATTATCTCTCTAGAATTTAAATTTATATAAATTCAAACTTATAACTAAAACGTCTCAGTGTGTAAGCGCTAGGCCTACCAATACATTGCTGTCTTCACTCCTTTAAAATCAACTCAAGTGAAATAAATCTTCGTTGTTGTCTACCAAATCTATAACCACAAATGCCCAAACAATAGGTGAATTCCCCCAATTAACTTTACGTAACCTGGTTCGCTAAATTTGATTAGTTTTTTAAGTCGTTGAAAAATTCAGATACACACAATAGAGCCTGGCGTGCGGTGGCTAACCAAAACAAGTAAGACTACATCATAATTGTGATAACCAATAAGAATACATTTTCAATGTTTGTGGCGGCGTTTGAAAATATGGCATTTTCAAAGCTGAATAATTCGAAAATTGCAATGTTCACAGTGATATTGCTTTGCCTGACTGCATTTAGTGCCGAAATAATTTGGAAGAATAAGTTAAATGTTAAAAACTTTTCTAGGAATTTTCTCTATACTGTCGCTTATGATCACGCGATAAAAAACAGTAACACATCCGCGTCATACGAAATAGGCCTACTAGTAACGGCGATGGTCACATGATGAGAGAAACATTCACCACCACGAAATATTAGTCACGCAGATGGTCCTGCGATGAGAGCAACTCTCACCACAGATACATAGATATGAAACGACCTTAGGTATCAATAGCTATGTAGATGTGTACTTCTTCCAGCCTAATTCTTGATAATGACCACAAATAAAAACTCAGCTAAAAGAAGGTACAGTTACTTCCAATCATAAACCAGGAAATGCTGTCATAGTTTTAGAACATCTGAGAGAAAGTATCGTGTTGCGACCACTCGCAGGTTAAAACCTTGACAAGTGATACAGTAAGCTGCAGAGAGTATTACATTCACCTTACCATTTATTGTATACTTGTTAACATCAAATTATGAGGGTGTATCACATTCCCCCACCTGGTGTATCATATTCACCCTTTTTGGAGGTTGAATATGATACAGCTGATTCATTTTTTATATACATATTTAGCTTATTTTGTATTTTTGTATTTATTATTTTTGTATCATATTCATCCACCTTGACCCTACTCTCGTATAGTTATCAGTGCGGCAAGACTTGATCTGTTAATGTTAACGCTAGCAAGCAAAGGGTGCCGAGTTTCATTTTATAACTGTATATAGGGCCTCTTCAGGTAGTTTAACAATGTTTTTAAATAAAACCTTAGATTCCCTCAAGAATTATATGTATAAACCTCTTAGGAGGTTTATTATGTGTGGAGATTTTAATGTTGAATATTTAGTTGATAGTAATCAAAAAAGGGATCTGGATAGTTTTATGGCATAGTATAATTTGATGTTGGTTATCAAATTTGCTCTAATACAGGGTTCAAATATAATAACAGTTAGATTTTTTTATTTATTAGAAGAATTTATTTCTATGTGAAATTTTTCATTTAATCATTTGTTTTCCTTATCGTGATGCCCAGTTATTAAATGGTAGTGTGTTGTGGCAGAACGGGCAAGGAGATAAGCTGCGGGCAGAAATTTTTTTAAGGGATAGGATTGAGATCTGGTCTAAACAGGATAGTGAAGAGGTCTAGTAGAGTGAATCTACAGGCATCAGAACAAGTCACGTTTCTAGCTGAAAGTAGGCCTGTCAAGTCTGTAACAATCTCTGTTTTTGTAAAATCAGTCTAACTTCTTTCTCTTTTTCCATATCAAGTATTTCTCTTTGTTCTTATACTTAATAAGTTTTAAAATATTCGTGCATTTTGCCCATTACTAACTGTATTACATTTTTGCAGAATTACCAAATTTTTTCTGAATGCATATCATCATGTAATGTTTAAAAAAATCTGCATACAGCATAATATAGATTACATTTTGGTTGAGGTTTTTATTAACACATCACATCAGCGTGTATCCCAGCTCAGTCTAATGGGTACTTCGACATGCATTAGTCACTGAAATGAAGGGAGGGATGGGTAGTGAGCGTGTCTCAAGGCAGGGCCTCGTACACCTAAATTGTGGCTTCTCTAAGGAGAAGTTGTAGTGCATTGCGGCTTAGTAGGGTTGAATAGAGGCCATGACCTCCTCACGAAGAGAGCAAGAGTCAGAATAAGGGCACAGCAAAACCAGCACAAATAGTGTAGGTTGCTGGTAAAAGCTGTACAAGAGACGTGGCAGGGATAAAAATATCAGCATATTTAAATGGTAGACAGGGATAGAAGAAAGGTATGGCTTGACATTGTTTTGCCAGAGCCCTAGGAAATATGAGGTGGCTGGTGAAATGAAATAGAATTGTCCAGCGGCCCCATCCAATCAGAATGGTGGGTGAGTAAGCCTAGTTTCGCCAGTACGGCCTGAGCGCCCGTGGCGGCGACAAGTCGAACAAAGCCAGTTTGTCGGATTGCAAATCTGCTAAGGATATTGTCACGTCAGGCAAGCCTGGCACAGCAATATTCAAAGCAGCAATGTAGGCCTAGCCTACTTCTTGCTGACCACAGCAGAATACTGTACAGCTCAGTCGATACCAGCTCCATCTTCGCTCTTCTTGCAAATAACTGAAACCTTTCATTGTCAGGGTGGAGGGGCAGGCCAATCGCACAGAGCTACCCCCTCTCCCCTCCAAAATAATTAGTCCGTCGTGAAAAGGGAACGGCGGGCTTGGTCCACTGGCCGCGGTGTTGGAAGGTTCCCGATGACTTTGGTCCAAGTACCGACACATTCTATTCCTCGCGCCTCACTCATTATGCAGTCCACAGCCTGCAGAATCCTGCAGGATTCGCTACATTTCGCATGTTTCAGCACCTCGAGTCCCTCCACCTGTCTTAACCATTAGACTGCTTTCCGTAAAGTACATCATCCATCTTCTTGACGAGCTGCACAATTCGCTGCTGACGGCACCTGTGCACTGGCCAGATGGTCCACGAGTCAGCATTTGAATATTCCAGACAACATCTCAGCGAGTTTGGTTGATGTCCTTGCTGCATCTTTCATTAAAAACAGGAAGTGTATCTCACTTGACATATTATGTCTGAGGGAGAATTAGTCTGGTTAGAGATCAGCAGTTAATTTAGTGCAGTTTTAACAAATGGTACTTTTATGGGAAGTAAAATATAAATTTTCTTAGTTACCAGAAATAGAAGTTTTGTATTATTTGAAAAGCATTCAAGCACATAATATTGCTGGTGCTAAAGATCTTGTGTGGCAAAAGTAATGATCGGCTCAGTGTTTCTAAAACAAGCACTTGGATTTCTCAATCCGTAGAGAAGAAAATCTAAAGAAGTTGTTGATTCACAAGTTAAAATCAATCACTGTAGCTTAATCTCCACATATTTTTGTGATAAAATTCAATATTTTTTACTGTTTATTAAATGTTTCCGACTGTCTTGACAAATATTTTTTTGAACTACATGCACACATTATTTCTGACCATAATCGGTATATGCATATTAAAATAAAATTATTTAAGTTTGTGGCTTTCTTGATGACATAGGCTTGATTGTCTAAGTTTCTTTTATAGATTATTGTTGTGTTGTAAAGTCTACTTTTTTTAATATTTTAGTCCACAAATTGTCTATTTTTAAAGCCAGGGGCCACTCTTATCTCTGATTTCAGGAAGTTAATAAATAAAATGGTGGTAAAATTTTTCTGCAGAAGAAGATTGGTGCTGGGGGTGTCCACGTATTATATTATGCAGTCAGATGTATGTTAAATGGAGGAACAAATGGATGGCAAGAGCTAAGGCTAAGATGAGGCAGATGGGTAAAGAGCTAGAAAGAATGATTAAGTAGGGAAGGAATGAATACCTAGGAAATATGATGGAGGAGGGCAGAGGGAAGAAATTGGGGGAAATAGTTTATCGTAAGAAGGTCAAGGAGGGGCAGACAAATACCAGTGTTAAAAGGTGCATACGGACAAACAACAACAACTGATAAAGGAAAAGGAAGAACTGCTGCAGTACTTGTCACTGTTTGAGGAGCGGGATGATTGGAGTTGTGAAGCTGGGGGAGCCCAAGGGACTGTTGGGAGTGTAGCAGAAAGTGGGACATTGGAAAGGTAATAAAAAAGGCTTAAGTGTAATAAGGCAACTGATCCAGATGGTATAAGAGATAGTGCTCGTATGTTTAATGGGGGAAAGTTGGTCTGATATCCAAAAGTAATATTTCACAGATCTCTGGAGGAGGGGAAGTTACCACAGAATTGGAAGGAAGAAGTGCTGGTTCCAGTTCTTAAGCAGAGGGATGATAGGGAAGGCCTGGCAGCTACAGTAAGTCTTAGGCCCAAATTGAATACTGGGAAGGTGTTGGAGAGACTGGTGGTCCAGTATGTAGTGCTGGTTATGAGCAAGAGAATCTGGCTGCAGGATTATCTACATGGATATAGGATGCATTATTCATGCTTGACACAGTCGGCTGGGCTTATAGAGGACTTGGTACAGGCAGTCAATGAACTGAGCAGGGGGATGCCTGCTTCATTAACTTAGAGAAAGCATTCGTTAAGGTACCACATGGGGTGTTAATGAAGAAAGTTGATGAATTGCAGGTAGACAAAGTTCTTTTGAGGTGGATTAGAGATAGAGGGTAAAGGTGGGAGATTCCTTATCACAAGAGGGAGGGTTTACATATGCTGTGTCACAAGGGAGCGTGCTGATGCCCTTGTTGTTTGTAATAATGGCAAATGACATTGGGGTGAGTGGCAATGACGTTTCTTCGTTACATTAAAAAAAATTGTATTTATTTTAAAGTCTATCATAGGGGTCATTCCATGTGAAGTGACCCTGACACCTAATTTACAATTTTTAGTATTTAGTTTATAATACCATATAAACCTAATTGCAACAATCCAGTGAGTATGTAAAAAATAAAATATTATTTAAAATTGTAGATTTGTTGCAATCATTAACCTACAAAGTTGTGACAGTACATTTTATGTGATATCTTTGACAATCAACCTAAAAGTTGGCCACCCTGAAATTTCACTAGAAACATTCAGCTGATTAGTAGGCATGGATTGTCCAGTCCTAGAAGAATATTTTACAGCGAACAAAAACTGAAAGCAGGTAAATATAAACTTTTTATTGGTATTTGAAAAGTTACTTGTATCATGTCACACTCGTAACACTATTTGATACTTTAACTTACGCATGTAGTGATCCAATGGTAATATTAAACTGAAATTGTGTTTGCATGAGGTAGGTCATATTGAGCTCTGGCAGCCACCACTACTCCAAAAGGCTGACTGCCTCTTATATCCAGCTCCCAATAGCCTTCCTAAAGGCTCAGTGGACCTATTCCAAATTGTGACTAAAACTTCCTCTTAGAAAATTGTTGTATCTCTCATAGTTTTCACGTAAAGAGTCGTAAATGTCAAAATTTGCTCTTCACGGTTTTATGTATGCCACTAAAACCAACTGACATAGCAAAATGAAATAATTCACAGTGTATAAAAATGTTGTAGTCTATGATTTGACAATATAAAAACAAAAATAAATACATTTTTGTATTTTTAAAAACATTTTTAAATTTTTTAATTTTAATTTAAAAATTCAGCATTTTTTACTAAATACAAAAATATATTTTTTATTGTTTTTGTATGTGTCATTTCATAGCTTACAACATTGTTATACACTGTGAATTTTTTCGGATTGGTAAGTCAGTTGGTTTTAGTGGTGTACATAAAACCGTAAAGTGCAAATTTTGACGTTTATGACTCATTATGCGAAAACTATGACACATGTAAAAATTTTCGAAGAGGAAGATTTAGTCACAATTTATGTCTAAAGTAAGAAACAAAATATGTGGTAAAAATATAAAAAATATAAAAAGACGTTTACTGAGGTGAACTGTGTCCTTAAGTACTTTGCTCAACGCCTGGCTACAGAAATTACTCCCCATAGGTATCCTTGTAAATCTAACTGCGCTCAGCGGATGCTGAAGATGGTATATTTGCTGCAATCCTCGTGCAATTGTGTTTGATAAACACTACTAGTCCAACGTAGTGAAATACTTAACCCATCCTAAATGCTGCAATGCCTCTTCTACGGTAGATAAAGGGAATGGATCAACCGGCACTTTCTTGTTCAACTTTGCATGATTCACAACTAATCAGAAATCCTTACCTCCCCACAACTAGCACGCCTTCCTATTTTCCTTGGATTTTCTCCCTCTTCCCAATACCAGCCTTTGCCTTTCAACACTTTCCCGCACGTCAACAGACATTACGTGGGCCCTATTATACTCTTTACTAGCCGCCGCACCCGTATTATCCACGGAAAATTCCTTGAAATATTCCCGCCGCGTTTCTACGCGACCCTGAACGACAACCAATTTTCTTAACTCCGTCAATGTAGTAGGATACTTGCACAAATTATTACATTCGGCCCTCGTCATAAGGGAAATGTTTTCCATTATCAAGGCATGACACTCTCTCTCGAGCGGGATGAGATCAATTTAATTTAGATGTTATATGAGATGTTAGGGTGGGCGCCAGCAATACTCCCCAGTATTACACTTCGAGACTCTTACACTCAGGGGGTGGTCTGTCCAGGTACTGTTAATGATCCCACTCGGCGGTGTTACTGATTGTTTTATACTGATAGGTACATGAGCACTAGG